>CAUYQV010004039.1:0-19181 GCA_963574575.1 Galagoides demidoff
CGGCCCGGGGGGGGGGCCCCCCCCCCCACCCCCCCCCCCGCCAAAAGCCCGCCCCGCGCAGGGGGCCGGCCCCGCCGCCCCGCCCACCAGCACCGCCCCCCCGCCCCCCCCCCCCCGCCCGCCGCCCCCCCCCCCCCCCCCCCCCGCCCGCGCGGCGGGGTCCCCACCCCTGAATAAAATGAAAGGGGCAAGAGAGGGAGTTCAGAAAGTGCACACAAGTGATATGCAGCGCAGTTACCCCACCTGACTATCTCACAGGGGAGGGAAGGGCACCGACCAAGACTGAGGAAACCAACTCTTATCTCCATTCTGCCTCAAGCAACATGCCTTTAGCCAAGTCCCTTAACCTCTCCGGGAATCAGCTGCCCCTCTACAAAATGAGAGGCTTGGACAAGCAGCAAACATTTGCAGTTCAAAGTATTATTTCAAATGAGAGGTACTAAGGAAAATTTCTAACCACACCAGAGAAGAGGAGCAGACACCAATTCCATGTCTAAAATTCAGGTCTCAGTACCAAAGTAATAATGACCACAATAAAATATGACACTTTATGAAAAAGTAAGAGTTCAGAGATACTGAAAGGATAAAATTGAATGGGGGTAAATAAAGTTAAACATGTCATATACATGAGCTACTTATTACAATGGTGTCATCAAGAAAAGAATCCAAAAATTTATAACAAGTATTTAATCATGAATAAACCAATGACTGGGTAGCCTTTCTTTCCAATAGTGTAAGCCGCTAGGATAGAAAAACAATCCTAGTAGGGGCATAAACAAAAGAATGAAAGTTTAAAAACAGAAATGCAACATACTTGATTTAATGAACGGAGATTTGGTGCTAGAGAAGCAATTGGACTGCAACTGCCAAAAGCGAAACATCCCAAATGGTGTTTGGCTTTAAACTGTGCATTAGCTTCAATGAAAATGTGAACCCAAAAGCTGTGGAAAACTGGGTTGTTTGCCCAGCAAACCTCCCATATGCATGGATCACTCCTATTCTCCTCTCTGCTGAAATCCCATCTCCTCTATTGCCAGTGAGGCTGAATCAGAGGCCATCTCTATGGATTGCTAACCTCACTGGGCTTCTGGCCCATATTTTCATGGGTAAAAAATTTTAAAATAGGCTGGGCATGGTGGCCCATGCCTGTAATCCTAGCACTCCAGGAGGCCAAGGCAGGAGGACTGCTTGAGCTCAGGAGTTCTAGACTAGCCTGAGTAAGAGCAAGACTAAAAAGTAGAAAAATGAGCTGGGTGTTATGGTGGGTACCTGGAGTTCCCACTACTTGAGAGGCTGAGGCAGGAGGATTGTTTGAGCCCAGGAGTTCAAGATTGCTGTGAGCAAGGCTGACACCACGGCACTCTAGCCTGGGCAACAGAATGAGACTCTGCCTCAAAAAAAAAAAATTTCAAGTACAGTAGAACCTCTGAAAGTTGAGCACCCAAGGGTCTCTAACAAACTGATCAACATATAGCGGTAGTCAACATAAGGAACATGTAGTACACATCTGGTTTATGAAAATTAGGTCAACTTTAGAAGGTGATCAATGTAGGGAGGTGATCAATTATGGCGGTTCTCCCACACTGAACAACCGACTATATACCTAATCTTGGTCAGGGACTCGAGTAGGATATTCTGGAAGATGAAGAAGAGGCCAGCCTTTGGCGAGTCTGTTTTGTCCACTTGTTTGCTCCTTTCTTTAATAAGGCTATCAGAAAAGAACAAGTGGAGTGGAATACATCACCGAGAAGTAACTGCAGGTGCCTTTGATCTCCCAAGAAAATGAACGTTAATTAACAGTCCTCCATCTCACCAACATCAGAACAATTATAGTTGGAAGGGCATAGGGCCACATTTACTGAAAGATTTCTAGAATTCTCTAGTCAAGACACATGAACTGCCTGCATCTTTATCACACAGTATTACAACGAGTCATAAATCACTGGCAGGACAGCTCTTTTGTAAGGAGTGCAAAGTCCTGCCACCAGTAAATCCTGCGTAATACCCTTCTAAAGTAAAACCTAAGTACAATCCACATTTAACCAAAACCAAAGCTGAGGCTCAGAGAAGTCAGAGTGCCCTAAGGCAAAGCAATATCTGAGTAAAAAAGTTACCAACTGTCTTTAGTGAAAGGAGCAGGAATGGACCCTATCAAGCAACGACAAGCATATTTATGTAACAGAGACAGGACACTGACAGTGGTCACCAGCTCCAGTTCCTGAGAAGAGAAAAGGAGATTTCTTAGGCATTCTCAAACCAAGAGATGTGCATTACCACCAACACGTCATCTACTGAAAACCATTATCAAGAAAAACAAACTGTTTACACAAAGGCTGAAATAAACTATTTTCCAGACAGTCCAAGTAAAACATAAGCAGGAACCCTTAACTATCTAGGTAAAATCCATTAATATGTTTTAAATAAGTCATTTTGTTTGTTTGTTTGTTTAAGAGATGGGGACTTGTTCTCCATAATCATAGCTCACTGGCTCAAGGGATCCCCTGCCTCAGCCTTCCAGGCGTGGCTTGCCTGGTGTGTTTCATTAAAGATTGGATCTCAATATGTTGCCCAGGCCGCTTTCAAACAACTGAGTTCAAACAATCCTGCTGCCTCAGCTTCCCAAGTAACTGGGACTACAGGCATGCACCACCACACCCAGCAACGTTATGCTTGACATATCCAAATACATATTAATGTTTAAATTCAGAATGTGTCCTGAGTTTTAGTGATTCATAGTATGTGAGCTTAAATACACATAAACTTACTCTTTAGAAGGAGACTTTCAGAAATGTCATCTTTTGCTACTGACTGCATGCATATGTGTATATGTAATAAAATCAGATTATAAACCTTTCCCTTCTGTGCACCTGGGCAGAACACTGTACAGAAGAACCAATAAAAAGAGCTGGTCTCTAAACACAGTCCTGCCTGCCCCGTGCTCAGCCATATTTACAGGCCCCCATTTCCAAGCTCCTCTTGTCAAGCTTCCTACTTTATTCCCAGTAAATCTGATTCACAGAGGAAAGGCAACCCCCAGGCTGAGGCTCTTTTCTATGACCATGACTCCTTCTCTATCTCTCAAGAAGAATCCTTTGCCGCCCTAGTCTCTGGATCCCATCAGTTCCCTGAGAACCTATCCCTTTCCAAGTCCTCAGTATTACTCCGTTCATTTTACTTTCAGTCTCTCCAGGGTCTCCTCTCCCCTTGCACACACAGCATGCTCAAGTCCCCTTACTCTCATCATTCCTTTCACCATCTTTTGGGGTAAAACCAGGGTATATAACTACAACCTTTATTTTACAAAATGATAACTCGTGTTCAAGGTAGTTTAAGAAGTGCCCTGGAGAACCGTGTGCTTCCCTTCCTCCAGCTCTCATAATCTCTGTGACTTTCCTATCATTGCACTTAGGTGACTCTGTAATTATTACTTGTTTATGCACTGGTCTGTCCACCAGTGGACATGAACGACCACAGCCTTTCCTGTTTGCGTCTCTGATGGCTGGCACTCTCAGACCACACAGAGTCCCGCGCCATAAATGCTGCCTTGCACGGGCTATATCATCGACCTAGACTGCTAGACCTCTCTGCACCTGCCAGGAAAACTCCCACTCATCTTTGAGGATCCAGTTTGCACATACCTTTCCCTAGGAAGTCTAGAAATACTCTATTAAATCTCTCATATTTGGCACATATAAGAGCACTTATTAGACATATATTAAAACTTTGTTTACAAATCTACCTCCCATCCTACGTGTGCCCTACTTGAGAGGTCCAGTCACTTTGATATTCCCAATACGAATCAGCACCTGACAACACGCGCTTAATAAATGCGAAGTGAATGAATGAAAGACAACACACGTGCGCCAGGAGGTACCGTCTCTAACTGCGTGCTCTGCACTGGAGATTCCGATCTAAACTCCAAGAGGGTTTGGTTTCCAGGAAGGAGGAGACGACGAAGGGTGGGGTGGGGGCAGCGGCGGAGGTTTAAGGAAGCTTACGCAGGGGATTTAAACCGTGGAGCGCGCAGAGACCGACCGCCCAGAGGAGGGGTGGAAAAGCGGAGAAGGGCGGGACCGCAGCGTACAAGGAGGCGGAAGGAGGGTGCAGGAGGAGCCTGCGGCCGGAGTCCCCCCGGGGCTGCCGACTGGGGCCGACGGGCGGGGCGAGGGACAGAGGAGGCTCCCGCCCGCTCCCGGCCAGGGCCCGCACTCACTCGTCCCCCTGAAGGAGGCTGTGCTCGGTGATGGGCCGCACCGCCGCCCGCGGGGGCTCAGCGCTCGGACCCGAGGGGCGGAAACACAGGCTGAGCTTCTCCTCCAAGCTGCAGGCCAGCGCCCGGAAGCCGTCGCCGCCCCCGCCCGCCCGGGCCTCGGCCTCGGGGCTCGCGTTACAGTTGTCCTGGTCCTGGAGGCTCTGGGCCGGCTCCTGGAACTCATAGAAATCCTGCCAGTCCCCGTCCGCCGCCATCGCCGCCCAGTGCAGCCGCGTGCCCCGCCCCGGCCGGGCCGGCCCCGCCCCGCCCCGGGCCCCGCCCCTTCTTAAGCCACGCCCCCTACCCGCGGGCCTGAGGACTGTCCCAGGCCCTCCGGCCTGGGGTCTGTCTTTCCTTTTCCTAACTTTGCGCGAAGTTGACCGTGGGTGCGCTTAGAGAGGAAGACCTTAACTGCGTTGAGTGACTTCCTCTATTCACTATCACTTAGGAATAACTTCCCTCTTGGCTTCCCTTACTAGAAACCTGGCCTAAATATGGCTAAAGAACTTCTTTAAACCTGCCACCTAGTGTCAGTTTCTGCTGGAAGTCTTTTCCCCAGGGTAACCTGCTCCTTTTGTAACTTTGCAAGTCACTGGGAAATGTTTAAGGGTACCGAAATTCATTCCACAAATATTTTCTGTCTCCCACGTGAAAGCACATGCTAGATCCTGTGAAACATAAGAAGACGAATAATTGTATCAGTTAATATCTGCAAATTACTTAGAACAATGCCTGACATATCCCATGTGTATGTTGTATAACTAATGCGTGAGTGCACCCTACAAAAGGCTGACGATGTAGTTGGAGCGATAAGACTAACAGGAAGTCATTTACACCTTATAAAAAGTGTGTTGGGGAATGGGAAGTTGGGGTTTAATGGATATAGAGTTTTAGTTTGTGAAATAATAGAGTTCTGAAGATGGATAGGGGTGGTGATTGCATAACAATATGAAAGTACTTAATGCCACAGAACTGTACACTTAAAAATGGTTACAACGGCAATTTTTTGTTATGTGTATTTTACCACAATAAAAACAATGGGAGGCAGTAAACACGGTAGAACCTTCATAGTTGAGCACCTCTCTATATTGACCACCTCCTTAAACTGACCTAATTACCTAATTTTCATAGACCTGACATGCACCGCCTGTACTGAAGTTCCTTATGCTGACCACTTCCATATGTTAACCAGTTTGTTGACCTCTGGGTCAACTTACAGAGGTTCTACTGTATCAAGATAAGAAAATGTGAATTTGCAGAGGCATAAATTCTCAGGAGTTGTCAAAAGCATTATCTTTGGACTGGAGTCAAATACTTCAGTTAGAAGGGGGCACATAGGTAATGAAAGATGGGCTCTTAGTTTGAAAAATAAAAGTTACTATAATAATAGAAATAACATTACTGTTATTTCTGAAGTTACTATAATAATAGAATAGTAACAACTATTCTACTCTAGAAGAATAACACTTTTGCCAGTAACCTTTGTCCACCTTTTGAAAGCATGGGAACTCATCTTCAAGAATACATGTCAATACCAAAATTGTCTTGTTTACTATTTCAATAAATGTTGTGTTTCACTTTGGCGATTTGTCCCATGTTAAATAAAATGCTTCTGTGATGGAGTCTAAGAAACTGTTTATCATAAATTTCAACAAAAATGTTCCTTGAAACCATAAAAGGGATAGATGTCGAGCTCTTCTTAGCCAAGAGTTATAACAGTTAGTAGCTTTAGATTCATGAGATAACATTCTGACTCAACAGATATTTCACCCATCTGAACATTACTCACAAGTGATGCTCTACAGGTTTCAAAGAGCTGTTTTTCTCTAAGTAGTTGACTACACACATAAAGTTACAAGAAAACTATTCAGTTGACTCAGACCCTCCAAATGACGTACATAGCTAATGAAGAAAAAATTTTCTTGACTCACATCACCATTTATCTGTACGGTATACGTATATGTGAGTGAAGATGAAAATGACTTACTCATAGGACCCAAATGTAGCACTATCAAATGTTTCCTAATTTTTTAAACAAATTGCCACTGGATCATCTTCGATGGTCTCAGAACTTCATTTCAGTCAAAGTTCCCACACAGAATGCTTTTTACTTTTAATTAAGTGCAAATTACTTGTTATCACTCTAGATATTTTGAATATCCCATTGATAAAACAAGATTAAAATCACTTTTCTCACTCAATTGATGTTTGTGCACCCTAAGTAACCTTGGCACACTCAGCACAAGCTACAAAAATGCTCCGAAGACGTGGATCTGTGAGAAAACACTGTATTTATCTGTAGTTTTGCCACTTTATGGGGACAGAGCAATGAGATTAGAAACTACAGGGTGGAATTAAAATGTTAATGGGTATTTTTATTGATTTTAAATAGTTACTGTATACACAAAAGAGTAACAGCAGAAGATCGTTTTAGTGCTGGGTGGGCAAAATTATAAAATAGCAATGTTTCTTTTCAATGCCTTCCACATACCACTCTTCTCACGTGGCCCCTGGGGACTTCAGGTTGCTCCACAGTCTCCCAGGGCATCCCATAGGAGGTCAGATTCCATCCAGGTTGTGGCCTACCCTTTCCTATAGCTCCCTTGGGTACTTGATCCACACATTTTTTTTTTTTAAAGGGAGAATCCAGCTCCAAGTTACTATTTCCTAAGCCCGTTCACTTAATATTTACTGACAGCAACCTCAGTTCATTTTCCAACAACTCTCCTACCCATAACCCAAATTCTAGCTTCCTACACTGCCAAAAATCTGGCAAACCGCAGGCTTCCTGACAGCTACACCTGTCTAGATCAGTCCATCACTAGCCAAAGGCTTCCAATTACAAAGAAGTTTTTTCACCTCATTTTATCTCACATAATCTAATTCTACTGAAGTCCAAATCTATTTATTTTGGATCTTTAATTTCCTACCAACTCCTAGAGGCCATATTAAAATGAACAAACATGACGGCTCACTCCATATGTGAAGAACAATTGGCCTGTAGAAGTAACTTTTAGCACTTGATTCAAATTTGTAATAGAAAGGAAATACTGAGTAACTTTTAAAGAGAGTTCCATAGGACTTGAATATTATGTTCAAATTAATCATTTAAGATGGAAAGGGTTACATCTCTAGTTTGACAATATATTTAAATTTTGCTATATATATATATTTGCTATATATATATATAGTATATTACAGGGGAAATTTACATAACAAAAATTGGAAAAGAATATTACTTAATATAAACCACCTATCTTAGTCTATTTGTGTTACTATAACAGAATACTAGAGATGGAGTAATTTATATCAAAAATAAATTTATTTCTCATAGTTCTGGAGTAGGCAAGTTCATATTCAAGGTGCTGGCATTATCAAGCCATCTGGTGAGGGCTTTCATGCTCTGTCATCTCATAATCTACAGGCAGGACAGAAGAGTGAGGGAACAGAAGAGAAAAGGAAGCCAAAGCATCCTTTTATCAGTAATGTGCTCCTGCCATAATTAACACAGTCATGACATAATGTTAATCCATTCAAGAGGGCTATGCCTTCATGATCTAATCACCTCTTATAAGTCCCACCTTTCAACACTGTTGCATTGGGGATGTAGTTTTCAACACATAAACTTTGGGGGATACATTCAAACCATAGCATCACCTAAGGGTATAATGAGTCAGAAAAATATAAGAACTGCAGGTCAGCTATGGTGGCCCACGTTTTTAGTACAGGATTACGCCTGTAATCCTAGTACTCTGGAAGACCAAGGCAGGTGGATTGCTTGAGCTCAAGAGTTCAAGACCAACCTGAGGAAGACTGAGATCCCATGTCTCCTGAAGAAAAAAAAAAAAGTAGCTGGGCATTGTGTTGGGTGCCTGTAGTCCCAGCCACTCAGGAGGATGGCTTGAACCCAAGAGTTTGAGGTTGCTGTGAGCTATGATGCCATGGCTCTCTACTCAGGGCAACAGAGTGAAACTACGTCTCAAAAAAAGAGAAAAAAAAAAACCTGCAAAAAGAATAAATTAACTACTGAATACAAGACCAGAAAATATCTAGTTATTAAAGTATCATATTTAGCACAGGTTAGAGGCATATTAAAGCAATAGTAAGATAATGAGCAGGCGTATAAATGGAAATTTCTTCAGAAAAACTAAACTAATTGCTAAATTTATTCGTAACTAGAGAAAAACATGAGCTGATAAAACAAAAGTTAAAAGAATTTAGAAATCTATATATTGACTCAAGAATTTAAGAATGGTTGTTTGCTTGCTAAAAGGAAAAAGGTAGCTTCTTCCCATTTTCTCCAGAAAAAAAAAAAAGAAAGAAATTTTTGAGTGATTGAAAACCACTATCTAGCCTTTATTTAAAAAGGTAATTTAATTCCAGTTGTTCAAGTTTGGTAGGGATACATCTTCAGTGAGCAGCCCCATCTTCCATTTTAATAATTAAGTCAGAGTCTCAATCGGGCAGAACCACCCTGAGCAGAAGCAGTGCAGGCTCCAAGAGAAGGAATCAAGGTGATTGGCCATGGCCACACCCTTACAAAGGACCAAAATAGGTGGATAGGGAAGACACTGCCAAGTACATGCCTAGTTGTGTTCTGGGTAATCAAATGCCAGGCTCCAGGAAATAAAGGGGAACAACCACTGACAATAGTTATATATCTGCCATAACTTATCATCATCACTCCTATTTTTGCCTCTTGATCCAATCTGTATTTTATATAATAGTTATATAAATTAACTCCCCTGGAAAGCAATACAGAATTTGTAAAATAAACTATCGTCACTGGTGGCATTGAGTTTCAGAGAAGCATGTAAAGCACTAATTTGAAAAGAAAAAAAAAAAATCAATGGAGATAAGAAATCTCACTCCGGCCCATGCAGGGAAAACAAATGAAGAAAAGAGAAAAACAGACTAAAGGTCTCAAGACACCAACTAAATCCACTTCCCAGTGAATGGGGGGAGGTGAAAAACAACAACAAAAAGCAGAACAAGTTACAAGAAGCACAATGACAGACTATAAGGAGATGGCACTGCAGTGACAGGGCACATCTGGAGAACAGGTGACATCCACAGAGGCCCCAAAAGGCTTGTGGGGAGAAATTGGCACAGACAATTCAGAGGCCTGTGCGACTGAACAGAAATGAAGAGCCTGAGTGATTACACTTTGTCTGATCTGGCTGAACATTTAATGCTGGTATATATATATAGGGTGGCTATAAAGTTTATATGCAATTTAGAATAGTGTGCAATTTAAAATTGCACACCAACTGTATGGCCACCCTGTATATTATTTTCTGTTTCTATTATACTTAGTAGTATCAATCTTTTAGAAGAGTATCTTAGCCCAAACTTTTGGAGTATCAAGCATTAGGATAAGGGGACCATGTCACACAGCAGTATTCCCCCAAATCAGCCACAGGAACTCAACAAAATTTGCACTGATGGTGGTAGTTAGGAGAATGAGCATCACAATTAAAGTTTTTAATTAAAGAATTAAAAACTCCTTTGGAGATTTTTTCCTCAGGCCTTTGGTTTTCATCATTTTCTCCCTCCTATGTTCTGACAGTCAGAGATGTTAAAATTTGTTTTGCTGTCTTTAGAGAAGGAAAATTTCATTATAGGTAAGGCCAGGATGAGGTGAGACTAAGGGTAGGTGTGTCTTTTTTACATGTAACATTATAATTTTTAAAAGTTGTAAGTTTTTCTTTTTTTCCATTTTATTCATTTTTTTTAAATTTGTATACATTTATAAGGCACAAATACAATTTTGCTACACGTATAGTGGTGAAATCAGGGCTTTTAGGGTATCTATCACTCACGTTTTAGATAAGGTGACTGGGAAATTTGCATTGAGAATGACACATGGGAATAATGACCCAAAGAGAGTAGAGGAGTGAATCATATTAAAATTTAATAGAAAAATCTTCTAAGCAGAGGGACTAGCTTGGTCAAAGGCCCTGAGAAGAGAATGTATCTAGAACAGAAAGCCAACCAGTGTCCCTGGCGAAGATACACGAGGGGAAGAGTGGCTGAAGGTGAGGTCAGAGAAGGCCGTGGAGGATCTGGGATTTATTCCAACTGAGATGGGAAAGCCACAGGATGGGGTGTGCAAAGGAATGACATGATCTGATAGGATCACAGTGGCTGCTGTGTTGTGAACAGAGAGAGCAGAATTAGCCGGACAGACAGGCTTCCCTCATAGCCCCTCAGGGAAGCCCACGTGAGTGCTCACTACACCGTCCCTGGCATGTATGTGGCTCCTAAGTTCTATTGAATCATGAGTCTTTCTTTTCTTTTTTTTTTTTTTTTGAGACAGAGTCTCACTATGTCACCTTCGGTACAGTGCCATGGCATCACAGCTCACAGCAGCCTCAAACTCTGGGACTTAAGTGATTCTCTTGTCTCAGCTTTCCAAGTAGCTGGGACTACCATCTGCTGCAATGCCTGGCTATTTTTTTGTTGTTGTTGCAGTTGTTTAGTTGGCCCAGGGCAGGTTCGAACCTGCCACCCTTGGTGTATGTGGCTGGCACTTTAATCACTGTGCTACAGGCGCTGAGCTGTCTTTTATTTATTTTGAGACAGAGTCTCAAGCTGTCACCATGGGTAGAGTGCCAAGGTGTCTTGCTTCAGTGTTTCTAATTTTATTTTATTTTATTTGCAGTTTTTGGCCAGGGCTGGGTTTGAACCCGCCACCTCTGGTATATGGGACCAGCACCCTACTCACTGAGCCACAGGCGCCACCTGAATCATGAGTCTTGTGGGCGCCGGCATGGGGATGGATTTTTTCTTGATGCCAATTTGGCTTTGGTCTTCTGGTACAGTCATCTCAGGCCCCGTGAACTTTGTCTTTCTACACAGCTTCACGATGGCTTTCTCACCACTCCAACTGGGATTCCTTTCTGGAATTAGCTAAGCAGAAGTTTTCCCAGGAAAGCACTTGTCACTGGGAATCTCTCCTGAAGTGGCTGCCTGCTTATCCAGTGTGCCCAAACTGGTCTGACTCTATGCCCCTGAGGGCCAAGGCTGCAAGGCAGCCTTGCTACTGCCAAACACTGAAATCTCCTCTCTTCCCCAGCGTCTCAGTCCTGGCCTTTGGTCTGCTCAGTCACTAGATCACCCGTCCAAGGTCTCCCAGCCTGATCCTAGCTCTGCGACCCAGAGGCCAGAGCCTGTAGGGGCAGTTCTCCCATAATGGCTGCACACCTGGCCTACAGCCCAATAATATTACCTCCATTCACCCCCAGTGGCTCAGTCCCAGACCATGGACAATTCTTAAAGTCACCTGCATCTCACCCAGGTTCTCCCAAAGTAGTTCAACCCAGTGCCTAAGTCCAAAAAAACAAAACACCACACAAGGAAGGTCTTCCCTGTTTGCAATGTCACTGCTGTTGTAGCTACAGCTGTGGCAGCCTTGGCCTCAGACCAAACCAACGCAACCACTTGCCACTTCTCCACTGCTTCTGTCTTCTTCCTGGGTCCAGAAGTCTCTCACTATCTCCCTGCATCCCTAAAGGGATGTTTCTGGGCAGAGCCCATAAGCCGGAGATGCCTGGAGTCTCCTCTCCCCAATTTCACCACACCGGTTGCAAAGAAACTGTTCCTTGACTGCCATCTTGCTCCCTCCCCTCCTCTTTTTTTTTTTTTTTAAAGTATGGTCAAAATGTCTTGACAGTAAACAAGCTGCATGGTCAATCGAAATCTTAAATACCTAAATAAATACCCCCTAAGTCAGATAGGGTTCAGATCTACCAAAGCAAAACAAAATGGTCTGTTAAGATAACTGTTACATAATTTAAGCAAACACACACACACATAATTGCTCACTCTTCTGCTTAATTTGACTAGAATAGACACAAAAGTAAGCTAATCATTTCTAACTGATATTAAAGGGTCAAGACTAGGTGATTTGGGAATTCCGTGTTGTTGTTTAAAGAAGGAAATGTTTTATTCCATGTTATATGTATAGAGAGAGTAGCTTTGTAATTCTGAAGGGCTGATTTGCTCTTTAGAAAACTAGATTAGTGTATACCCTGAAGATCTCTGAGTCTCACCAACTGGGAGTTCCAGTGGACTAAATGAGCACCCGTGTCTGAATTTTCCTAGCTCATTCACCCTCATCCCTCTAAGTGCAGGACTCCAGATGCCTACAGAGTACGTATTGTGCTCTTCCTTCCCCCAGCTCAGTGGGTGCAGCTCACTGGAGAGGGCAGGCACTCAGCCTCTCCTCTCATTATGGGCTAAACGGTATACACTCAAAATTCACAGTCAAAGCTCTAAGTGCCAGCACCTCAGAATATGACTGTATTTAGAGATAAGTTCTTCAGGGAGTTGATTAAGGTGAGTTTAGGGGGTGTGCCCTAATCCAATCTGACTGATGTCTTTTTTAAAAATTTTTTTTGTCTTTATTAAATCATAACTGTGTACATTGATGCATTTACAGGGTTCAGTGTACTGATCTGATATACAATGGGAAATGCTTCCATTGAACTGATTAACACATCCATCACAATTATACTCTTTTCTTAATAGTTTGGAAATGTACCATTGCATCATGCACATTAGGTGAGGTTCCCCCAAATACCCTCCCTACTCCCACCTCCTCCTTCCCCTCCCCCTTTCTCCTCTTCCCTTCTACTTTCTGGACTACAATTATGTTTTACCATTCATATGAATGTGTAGGTGATTATATATTGATTTCTTAGTAGCGTGAGTACATTGGATAATTTTTTTCCATTCTCTCTCTCTCTTTTTTTTTTTTTTTTTTTTTGCAGTTTTTTGCCAGGGCCGGATTTTAACCCGCCACCACCAGTAAATGGGACTGGCACCATATTCCTTTTAGCCACAGGCACTGCCCCCTTTTTTCCATTCTTGAGATACTTTACTAAGAAGAATATGTTCCAGCTCCAGTCAGGTAAAAGATTTGAAGGCTTCATCTTTTTATGGCTGCATAGTAGTCCATGGTGTACGTATACCACAATTTGTCAATCTATTCATGGGCTGATGGGCACTTGGGCTGTTTCCATGTCTTGGCAATTATGAATTGGGCTGCAATAAACATTCTGTTACAAATGTCTTTGTTATAAAATAATTTTTGATGATCTGGGTATATATACCTAATAGAGGAATTACAGGGTCAAACAGGATTAAAACTAAGTCTACTTTTAATTCCTTGAGTATTCTTCAAATTTCTTTCTGAAAAGGTCGTATTAGCATGCATTCCCACCAGCAGTGTAGAAATGTTCCCTTCTCTCTGCATCCATGCCAACATCTGTTGTTTTGGGATTTTGTGATGTGGGCTAGTCTCACTGGAGTTATATGACATCTCAAAGTGGTTTTGATTTGCATTTCTCTGATGATTAAAGATGAGATGTGGATGCACAAGGCCATACCAGGGATGCACACACACAGGGAAGCCACGTGTGGACACAGTGAGATGCAGTGATCTGCAGTTGGGAGAGAGGTCTCACCAGAGCCCAGCTCTGCTGACACCCTCACCTCAGACGTTAGCCTGCAGAGCTGTGAGGAAATAAATAGCCATCATTTAACCTGCCCTGCTGTGGTATTTGGGTACAGCAGCCCTCAAAGACTAATACATTTTCCACGTCATCCCAATAATTTCCTGGAGTCTCCGCATAGATCAGGACAGATATGATTCGTCATTGGCCTCAAGTATTGGTCTCTCCTAGAAATAACAGCAACTGGGTATTAAATGGGTGATGTACTAGTAAAAGCAGAATCAGGTCTCTCCCTTCACCTACAGGAGAGACTAGAAACTGTAAAGAAGAATCAGAGTCACTGAGATGCAGAGCTGTCAGCCAGATTGAGAGGGACCTGAGATACTCCCCACTCAAGCGAGAGGGCTTCCCGAGAACTGGAGAGCAGGCAGAGTTTGCAAAAAGGATAAACAGTGTCTTTATCTCCCGCTATATGGTTATTTAGATGAAGGACCTAGAACCTGGTGCCCCCATGAAGCCAGAATGGGACACCATGAGAGAGAACTTGGGAGAGCCTGATCTAAGTCCCCTAGAGTTTGGGCAGGGGCATATGAGAAGTGGAGAACTAGGGCTAACTCTTGCCCAGAGAATTCTGAAGTCAGGGGAATCGGCCCATAATGACAGCATCCAGAGAGAGGTCAACAGAGTGAGAAGCCCACATTTACACCCTTTGTTGGGCAAGGATGAATGATCTTCCCCAGGGGCCAAGTGGCAGCCCAGAGGTAGCTAGACTTGACTCTTCTTGCAAGAGTCCCACCAGAAAAGTTAGCAGAGTTGAGGATACTCCAGCAGGAGACCACCCCAACCTAGGAGGAAGGGAAGATGCAGAGTGGAAGAGGATGTGATGGAGAAAAATGAAAGCAAACCAAGGCCCTACCCCATCACTCACTGCTGGTTCCCAGGTCATGTGCAAGCAGGTCGAGAGACTGAAGTGAGTATAAGACGTAAATTGTAATTTATATCGTATCAAATTTCTTAATGCATAAGATTATTTTTATATAAGAAAGTGACTAAAAAGCTATGGGGTCTAGCCAAGATGCCAACCAGGAGTGTGGAAGGGAAATTGGACAGAGAATATTTGAAGGCCAGCATGGGAGGGGAATGGGGGCTTGCTCATTCCTGAACTCTAGAAAACTGCACTTATTCCACACGCCAGTTGCATGACACTCAACAATGCATTGCACTCACCACCTTGGACAGACACCTCTAGTCTCCTCTCTCCTACATGGTTCCCAACCCTGACCCTCTTCCACACAAAGTCCTTCTCTTTTCCTTCAAAAACAATAACAGTGTCCCCAAAAATACCAATTCGTGCAAATAAAATTGCTTACAGTATTTGCTATTCCAACACAATCAGTGTCAACCTGAACTGAGATGGCCTGGCACAGGTAAAGCAGTGATTGATCTACATTTAAACCACCAATAAAGATAAATACCCAGCCAAAACAGGTATTAGAAGATGGAGTGTAGATGAGGACCATCTAAACGCAAAGCCCTCCAAAATCCCAGGCTGCAATCTGGATGTGATACAATTGCTTAACTAGGTCAGAGCTCTCTGTTCTGATTATAAAAAAGTGATGGATGAGGGCATTACCTATTGGAAATCACCAAGGACCAAAGACACCAGTTCTGAGGAATAAAGAAAGTTTGAGAGAAGGCAAAATTGAGAAGGTAAAGGTGACAAGGTTACTTTTTGCTTTGAGATGATTTGATTTGGGTCAGCCAGGTTTAGGGCTTTGGAAATTGACAAATGAAGACTCTCCTTTGTCAAACTTCTGGATTAATGCTAACGTAATATATCCTTATTTTTATTTGTCAAAACATTTTTTAAATTGTTCATTTCCTCTCCTTTGTTGTCAAGCTTACTTTGTCACAAACCTTAACTTCCCACCCATCTAAATAGGAATGCCCATGTTACACATTCATAGAAAATGTGGATAGGAAGAAAAAAATAGGTCAGGAGATTCTAAGCGTCCCACTCCTGATAAGATTTCACCCCTTCGTTCAATAATCTTCCACGAATTGGATAAACACAGCCAAAGTTAAACAGCAGCAGAAACCATTTCCTCTGTCACTAGCACCCAAGAAATGGTACAGAGAACTGAAAGTATCTCTCCAATTCACCCAAGAGCATGGATGCATAGAGAAAGAGTAGCATATGGACAGAGTCTCGTATTCAAAGAAAGGAGAGTCCACGATAAGCCTTTGCTATTGGGTGGTGTCTCACCTATGAATGATTTATAAAGTGGAATTTGTTAGCTTCTATGAGTTGTTTTGAAGATTGATTTATTACTTACTAAGTTTGTTCCATATCTAAAAGCAATATTAAAATGGTCTCCCATAGGCAAAGGGTGACATTAGCTAACGACTGTGCTTTTAATACTCCATGAAGCTGGCATTGATTTTTATATGTGTTTAATAATAAATGTCAAATGACTCTGGAAGTAGAGACTCATCTCCAGTGCCTAATAAAATAAGCAATATTTACTTCTTTGATATTAAATTCTTTAATCGAAGGTCTGCTACAAGGAAATACGGCATTTACAACTTCCAAAAATGTCAAAAGAGTTAAGAAAGATTGCCAAATTAATACCTTCAACATATTTTATTTGCAAATGCTTCAATTATTTTTGAAAAATCATATTTATGTGTGATTGGTTTCATAGTATTTTCTCTTAAACCCTTGGGTTTTCTAATTAGGCTCTGTAGTTCTTTGAATCACCAAAATTCCTTTTGCATATCTGGTAATTGCTTTATCATATTGGTTGTTTTGACAATTTGAAAATAACTGTCTTAAATAATGGGCAAGACAAACTATTAGATACTGTTGTATGATTTTAAGTTCATGTATTCTTTCATTTGGCCCAGCAACAATTTTCAAATATTATTCCTAACCCAAACCCCCTACATATATACCTTATTTTATCCACTTCCCTTTATATTTTTCTGTTCAATTTGTCTCTTTTCTTATCTATAATCATTTTAATTGTTTTCTATTTTCCTATCTATTTCTCCATTCTTTATTATCTTCATTTGCTCTCAAATAATTTTCTCCACCTTGTATTTCTCATGAGACTTGGACTCAAGCCATTCACGTACTTAGTACATCTTTTCCCCAATTACTCTAACATTTTCATTGCCATTGAGAAAGATATTTGAAACCCTCCCATCCAAATAGTCTTTTCTGACTAAGCCAAACTGGATCCTAAAAATTGAATAAGGCACCTATTGTTCACCTAAGGCACCTCCTGCTTCCTCTTATAGCCATATCTGGTAAGGCTAGACAAGGCCTCACCAACCATCTCTAACAGAGTGGGCACATGGGGAGAATGGAGGACCTGCCATGGAATTGGATCAGCCTGGGGGTGCAGGACATGCCCTGCTACACATATCAAGGCTATTTCCAAGCCAATAGCAGAATAAAATACAGTTGGACCTCTGTAAGTTGACCACTTAAGGGATTATAATAAACTGGTTAACCTACAGAGGTGGCCAACATAAGGAACTTTCCTCGAGTACATGTGGTACATGTCTAGTCCATGAAAATTAGGGCAATGTAAAAAGGTGGTGGACTCTACAGCACGCTGTATCCCTCTTCACCTGTGAGACCAGAGAACAGAGAGCTATTCTCACAGGTGAAGAGTAAGGTGACCAGACGTCCTGCTTTTGGTGGAACAGTCCTGATTTTTAACAACTTGTCCTGCGTCCCACAGCATTTTTAAAAAGTCCCGATTTTTGGAAAGAATGCACAATAAGCTAGGGAACGGCAGGAGAACAGGAAGGGAATATATGGTTTTTGGCTGCCATGTGGCTATTTCACCAGGACATGAGTTTTATATTATTTTTGTTAATTTTATAATGTTAAACTTTAATAATAACAAATAACTGTTGAGAACTGATTATCGAGAACTGCTTATCAAAGTTCACATTGTTGATCAGTTGTTAGAATTCAACCACCATTGTTTGGACTTAATGAACAAAGGCATTTTTTGGCATTGGCAATGACAAAAACATTTTGTAACTGTCTCTCAGACGATACACATCGTACTACATGCTAGTTAAACAAGTGATGTCAACAAATCAGCTATTCAGATAATTTAGGTAAGTAATTTATTTATTTATTTCATGAATTTAGCAGAAAGTACTTATATTATTTGTATTTTATAGTGGCAGCAAAAACTCTAGCACTGGCCTTGAAAGTGACACTTATGAGGTATCATTATTAAAAAATATATATTGATAAGGAAAAAGTTAAATCTTGGGCATCAGCAAAAATCACAATAGAGAACAAATGGCTAGAAATATTTCATCATTTGGAAACAAACCATGCACCATACAATAATGCACTGAAAGTTGTGGGATTCATGCTGTTCTTACCAGGAACTAATGCTGCAACTAAATGCGTTTTTTCTATGGTAAATAAACTGTAGACATCAGAAAAATCACAATTAAGTGTCAAGACTTTGAAAGCCATTTTATGCGTAAAATATAATTTAACAAATTCTTGTGAAAAATTTCATGACCTTTTAAACAATGATAGCAATCTACTAAAAAAAATTCACTCAAATGAGAAATATGCCAAAGAATAAAATAATACTATACATAATTTTTTAATGTATTATATTTGCAAATTGTACTTATGTTGAAATTAAAAAATATATATTACAATACTATTTTTGTGTTCTATGAAAATTTTTGCTCCATATAGACCAAATATTTAATTAAGAACCACCACCACCACCACCACCCCCGGTCAATGGTGTCCCGCTTTACCAATGCTAAATCTGGTCACCTTAGTGAAGAGGGTCCCAGAAGCAGGCAATACCCAGAGACTCAGCCAGGGAGGAAAACAAGTTATGTGTAGGGTAATCTTCTGGCAGATAGTAGGGGCCCTCTTCAAGTCATGACTGGTCTTAGAAAATGGGGAAAGGTTGAGACTGCATGTAGAATTCAGTGCAGAAGTAGATTTGCCATGAAATTAAGGAAATTTAAGCTTCAGCGATTCTCACTTGTCCCAGACCCTTACAAGACCCCAGGAGAGGCAGGGCTATGCATATTAAAGAGTACTGTTGATTCAGAGAATGAGAAAGGTTAGTCACTGAACAAAACTTTTACATTACTCTGAATCTGAATATTCATATAAGAAACTGTAAGGGGTGGCTCAGCGCCTGTGGCTCAATCGGCTAAGGCGTCAGCCATGTACACCTAAGGTGGCGGGTTCGAATCCCCAGCCCGGGCCCGCCAAACAACAATGATGGCTGCAACCAAAAAAATGGCCGGGCGTTCTGGCGGGCGCCTGTGGTCCCAGCTACTTGGGAGGTGGAGGCAGGAGACTCGCTTGAGCCCAGGAGTTGGAGGTTGCTATGAGCTGTGACGCCATGGCACTCTACCCAGGGGGATAGCTTGAGGCGCCGTCTCAAAAAAAAAAGAAA
>CAUYQV010004042.1:0-36510 GCA_963574575.1 Galagoides demidoff
AGCATTACCCAGTGCGTGAGAAAGTTCACCTGCTCAGGCTTTTTTTTTTTTTTTTTTCTGAGACGGAGCCTCAAGCTATCCCCCTGGGTAGAGTGCTATGGCATCACAACTCATAGCAACCTCCAACTCCTGGGCTCAAGAGAGTCTCCTGCCTCTGCCTCCCAAGTAGCTGGGACCACAGGCGCCCGCCACAACGCCCGGCTGCGTTGTATTCCATGGTGTACATATACCACAGTTTGTTGATCCATTCGTGGATCGATGGGCACTTGGGCTTCTTCCATGACCTGGCAATTATGAATTGGGCTGCAATGAACATTCTGATACAAATGTCTTTGTTGTAATGCGATTTATGGTCATCTGGGAATATACCTAATAAAGGAATTGCAGGGTCAAATGGCAGGTCTATTTTTAGTTCTCTAAGTGTTCTCCAGATGTCTTTCCAAAAGGAAAAAGAAAAATATTTTAATTATAAAAGTTTTCATTGGAGTGGTGCCTGTCGCTCAGTAAATAGGGCACCAGCCCCATATACTGAGGGTGGCGGGTTCAAACCCAACCCCAGCCAAACTGCAACAAAAAAATAGCTGGGCATTGTGGCAGGTGCCTGTAGTCCCAGCTACCCAGGAGGCTGAGGCAAGAGTTGGAGATTGCTGTGAGCTGTGATGCCAAGGCACTCTACCAAGGGCAATAAAGTAAGATTCTGTCTCTAAAAAAAATAAAATAAAATAAGTAAATAAATAAGTTTTCATTCTATTTTTAACTTATTAAGAACCATGATTGTAAACAAGGCTATGTGGTCTCTTAAACTTTGAATTCTTACCTCTTTTGATCTAGCTGGGTATCCTTTAGGGGCCCCAGGAGTCCTCATAGTTTTTAAACAGGGGGCCAGTTCACTGTCCCTCAGACCGTTGAAGGGCCGGACTGTGGGCCACAGGATGATTCGGCTGCTAAGCAGGACAGGCAGCGGCGGCAAAAACACCCGGCACGCCAATAAATGTCCTAGGTGGGCTACATGTGGCCCATGGGCCATAGTTTGAGGATGCCTGCATCTAGGCCTTCTGTTATTGCTCAGTTGAAATCAAATCTCAAGGGTTGGATAAAATATATCCCACTCCTCTGAATGTAGTTGCAAAAATAAACAAGCAAACAAGTTTATAGGTTCATATCTGTTCCATTTTCCCTGTACTGGGATGGTAAAAATGCCAAAATATAATATAATCAATTGCTAAAATTTAGCAACAAAAATTGTCAAGATATGAACAAGATAAGTTTATCTTTTTTTTTTTTTTTTTTGCAGTTTTTGGCCAAGGCTGGGTTTGAACCGGCCACTTCTGGCATATGGGGCTGGTGCCCTACTCCTTTGAGCCACAGGCGCCACCCCATCTTATTTTATTTTTTTTTACTTTTCATTTTTTTTGAGACAGAGACGCATTATGTTGCCCTTGGTAGAGTGTAGTGGCATCACAGCTCACAGCACCTCCAACTCTTGGGCTTAAGAGATTCTCTTGCATCAGCCTCCCAAGTAGTTGGGACTACAAGTGCCTACCACAACACCCATCTGTTTTGTTGTTGTTGTTGTCATTGTTGTTTAGCAGGCCCGGGCTGGGTTGGAACCTGCCAGCCCAGGTGCATGTGACTGGCACCCTAACCACTGAACATGAGCCCAGGTTTATCTTATTTTTTAAGCAAAAGAGAAATAATTTGAAACTGGGTTTGAATTACTTGGAATGTGAGTGTTTAAAGCCTCCTTCTTCCTCCCCAGCCTCACTTAAAGGGGAAAAAATGTGGTATTGTTCATGCAAACCTTCTCCCCAGAATCTGTTAGACAAGCTGCTGGGTTATAAATAATAACAGTGAGGCAGCATCTGCAGCTGTTACTACTGAGGTGGAAAGTGTGCACAGAGCCATGAATGAGCAGCCGTGGTTCTGCTCTGTGATTCTTTTCAAACAGCAAAGTGGTGAGGAGCCATCTTACAAAGCCACTAATGTACGAGGCGCAGAGAAAATGCTCTCATACATACTTCTCCAACAAGACTAAAATTTATGGAAATGATTCAGATAGGAAATGAAATGAAATAGGGTACTCTTTACTGTCTCTCTAAAATGAGATGATGGCTTAGCTCAAGTGAAGATGCAATTGGATTTTTTTTTTTGTTCCACCTGAGAAGGAAGAGAGGTTTACAATAAATTAATTGCTCATGGGAGATGAGTATGTAAACTATTGTAAGATTGCTAAGAGCAAAAATCCTTTCCTATTCTTTGTAAGTCCCTAGCACTGATGCCGTTGCAAGTACAGTCAGCTCTCTGTATCTGCAGGTTCTGCCTGTGTGGATTCAACCAATAGCAGATCAAAAATATTCCCAGACAAAAATCACATCTGTAATAAATATGTATAGACTCTTTTCTTGTCATTGTTCCCTAAACAATACTGAATAACTATTTACATGTCATTTACATTATATTAGGATATTAAGTATCAGAGATGATTTAAATATTGGAGGGCCTAGTGCAGAGGTTTAGGGCTACAATCCCAGCACTTTGGGAGGACAAGGCAGGAGCATTTCTTGAGGCCAGGAGTTTGAAGAAACTGAAAAAAAAAAAAGAAAGAAAGCAAATCAGCCAGGCATGGTGACATAGGTTTGTAGTCCTAGCTACTCAGGAGACTGAAGCAGGAGGATCATTTGAGCCCAAGAGTTCAAGGCTATAATCAGCTATGGTCATGAGACCGTACTCCAACCTGGGTGTCAGCAAGACCCTGTTTCTCTTAAGAAAAAAAAACATTAGGAAAGATGTGCATAGGTTATATGCAACTACTAACACCCTTTTAGTAGGGTGCATATAAGACTTGAGCATCCTCAGATTTTGGTATCCTGGAACCAATGCCTCTCTGATACAAGAAAAGACTGGAGGCTGGGCGAGGTGGTTTATGCCTGTAATCCTAGCACTCTGAGAGGCAGAGGCAGGTGGATCCCTTGAGCTCAAGGGTTTAAGACCAGCCTGAGCAAGAGCAAGACCCCATCTCTAAAAATAGGGTATTGTGATGGGCACCTGTAGTCCCAGCTACTAGGGAGGCTGAGGCAAGAGAATTGCTTGAGCCCAAGAGTTGGAGGTTGTTGTGACCTATGACACCACAGCACTTTACTCAGGGTGACAAAGTGAGATTCTGTCTCAAAAAACAAAAAGGAAGACTGGAAAAGGAACTATCCTCTATAAGAACAGATTATTAATAGCTTTCCACAGCCTTCCAATAAATTTTTTAGCATGGCATTCATTGCCATCTATGGTCTGGTCCCCAACCTTTTGGGACACCTACCACATCCTTCTCACTTTTGAGACTACTCATAGTTCTCCAAACTTGCCATACACCTTCATGAATTTGCACATGCTGTTCCCTTACCTTGACATGCCTTCGCCCTCCCCTAGTCTCCACCTATCAGATATTACCCAGGCTCACAGACCAGCTCATTCCTTCCTGTCGCTTTCCTCAGTTAAAGCTGATGCTCCCTGAGGCAGCTCTGTGGGAGTTTGCACCCTAGCCTGCCCTGGCCTTCCACCTACTAACTACAGTAATCTTTATCCTGCCTTCCTCACTGTTGGAAAGTGCCAAGATTTATAATCAGAGGGCTTGGGGACTCCACCATTAAATGGCCTTGGGTAAGTTACTCAACCTGTCTGAACATCAATTTATTAATGGAAGATTTTCGTTCCCTGTTTTGCAGGATTAATTGTGAATTAAGATTAAATCAGAATTGAGATACCATTTGAGAGCTCAATAATAAATTAGTATCTCTTCTCTGCAGGGATGCCTGTGGAGGCAGGGGGAAGTGTCTTACACCTTGTCCCTCATTTCATGTTTGCTGTTCTTTCTGTTCTACACCAGCACTATCACAGAGGCTTGCAGAGAGTAGATGTTCCATAATTTTGATTGTTTAATTGAAATGAAGTGGGGGGCTGGTGGAGGGCAGGGGCATGACTCCTGTTCTTTGGAGAGCACCTAAAAGGCTGTGGCCCCAGCAAACTTAGTGACCAAGGACCTCGGATTCAAAGGAAAGGTAATTGACACTGTGTTAATGGGTGGGGGAAGAAATGTTCATGAACAAGAGTAGAGCCCTTCACAAAGTTTGAGCTTCTATTTGGCTGTCAAAGAGTTAATAAGTTTCCAAGTCTGATATTATTTGCATATTACCAAATTCTGCCCTTCACACTCATTCTAAACACCCACGGATTTGTATATCTGTATCTATGCCTACGCAATTCTATTATCTTTTAAAAACCACTTCAGCATGCTTCTGTTATGTACCACAATTTTGCATAACTCTGGACACAGAGAAATCTAAAATGAGATAGCAGAACACAAGTAGAAAATATGTAAGCAAGGCTATTTATAATTCTACAATTCAGTAGCTTATTGTCTTCACTAGAAGGTCACAGATTATCTTGTGTATTTATACATGCAAAGAGCCTTTCTGAGAAGAAGAGAATAACATTTTGAGTTCTTCTGTTTGAAGGTACAATGTAAATTCAAAATGGAACATAATTATCAGTAGCAGAGAACAGTCTTCTAAATCTTCCTTATTAGGTGACCTTCAACTAAACTGATCTTATAAAAAACAGGGAATGAGGGGGAAAGAGTCAGAAACACTCAGTATTCAACTAAGAAATGGTTCTCCTTTCCCTTAAAAGTGCTTCATTGTAATGCCCCTTACAATGGGGTTTCTGGCTGATCTCATTGGCTTTTGCCCAATAGTCAATTCTCTCTTCTAGCTCTTGATTTTGAATAGCCATGTATTCAGCTCCAGGGAGGAACCATAATTATCTAAGCTAGCTGTGGCAATCCTTGTCTTCTTTGCTAGATTTTTGGACATATTTTCTTCACCAGCTCCTGTGTTCTGGCCAGTGGGCCAGTGTGATGAAAGGGAAAGTCTGCTGAGTTCTGTAAGAATTGTTTTCTTTCTTTTTTTTTTTTGAGATAGAGCTTCAAGCTGTCCCCCGGGTAGAGTGTCATGGCATCACAGCTCACAGCAACCTCCAACTCCTGGGCTCAAGCGAGTCTTCTGCCTCAGCCTCCCAAGTAGCTGGGACCACAGGCGCCCACCACAATGCCTGGCTATTTTTTGATTGCAGCCGTCATTATTGTTTGGTGGGCCCAGGCTGGATTTGAACCCTCCACCTTAGGTGTATGTGGCTGGCACCTCAGCCTCTTGAGCCACAGGCGCTGAGCCAAGAATTGTTTTATTTCATACTAAAAGAGACAAAGCAAAAGAGTCCTTCCCTCCCTTCCTATTTGGGTGAGAACTGGATGCTTCAGGAGCCATCTCGAATTCAAGAAGGAGATGTCAAAAGACAGCAGCCAGACCCCAGCACAGAGCTGCACCTGAGCCCTGGAACCTACCAGGTTCACAGCTATTCCCTACATAGTCGTTGTTTTAATGGTGCCTTTTCCTCCATTATGGAGGAAGGTGTCTTGCTTCATGTCTTTCTAGTTAAACTGAGTTTCACAGAATAAGGTTGCCTTGTAAACAGCCAAAAGTCAGTGCAACTTATCTCAGGATGTTTCCTGGGACACATCTTCCAGAGAGAAGGTTGCTCTCAAAACCAAAGCATTGGGCCTATCGGGTCTGTAATGCCAGCAGACATTATCACTTCCAGAGAACCGTCTTCTAAATCTTCCTTATGAGGTAACCTTTAACTAAACTGATCTTATAAAAAACAGGGAATGAGGGAAAAGAGACAGAAACACTTAAGATTCAACACTGCAGACATCTGTGAAGCTGAGTTAGGAGGATGGCTTGAGTGCAGGAACTCGAGGTTGCTGTGAGTTATGATGCCATGACACCAGGGTGCAGAGTGAGACTCTGTCTCAAACAAAGAGTCAGCCAGTGAGCAAACTCTTGTTAAAAGCCTTGCCAGTTCCAGGTACCACTATGTGCTGGGTATGAGAGGCACAAGCTAGACTGCCTGCCTTTCTGGAGAGAGATATGAAACAAATATTCCACAAGAAAGTAACGACAGCAGAGGTGAGTGCTGTCCAGGGTTCCTTGAGAATGAGTAACTGTAAGAGAGTGGTGGGGATGATGGCAGTGATTTGAGATCGTTTCCCCAAGGAAGAGATATGTATACTGAGTCTACTGAGTCCCATTCTAAGAAATGCAGGCAGGTGAAGTGATAGGATATGGTAATCAACCAATGTGGAAGAGAGGGTGTGGCTGGAGTCAAGGATGGCCCCCAGCATGGGCTATTGGGCAGATGGATACACATTTATTAGTGAAGCCAGTCGCAACCCTGGACCCCATCCACTGTCACTCCCTGAAGCCTAGCCCTGTGACTTTGCTTCTGTTTCCACAAAGGAATAGAGTATATTTCCCTACCCCTTGAATTTGGGTTGGCTTCATAACTTGCTTGGGCTGACAGAATGCAGCATGGGTGATGGGTTCTGCTTTGGAGCCTGGGTCTCCAGAGGCCTTGTCAACTTCCACCCCTCTTGGACCTCTGTTCAGCCTCAGTAAGAGAGCCCTGGCCAACCTGCTAGATGATAAGACATGTGACTCAGTCACTGCTCTCTCAGATCACAGCAGACAACCAGCCAGCTGCCAAGGAGATCATCAAGGGAGACCATCCTGAAGCAGCCGACCTCCCCCCAGCCAGTAGAACATGGAAGCTTTTTGCAGATGCACCAGAGAGCTCAGCCACTGAACTGCAGACCTGTGAGCAAACGAAAATGATTGTTGTTCCATGCCATTCAGTTCTATATAGTTTGCCATGCAGCGAAAACTAAGTGACACAACCAGAACAGAGAAAGGAGAGAATAAAGGTAGGGCTGTTTAACAGGCACCTGGACAGATGAAGCTGGAACACAAAAGGAAAGATGGGTGAAGGTCTCCTAACTGTGCAAGGTTCAAGCCCCCAGGCTTCTGCCTTGCCATGGTGCTCCTGAAAGCCAAGAACCAGACTATAGCTCTGGTTTACATCCTCTTCCTCCCACTCCCCACTCCTACCCTAAACTCCACCATGCACCTAGAAGTAAGTCATCAAATAAATGACTCAGCACACAGGACAGTATTAATGATGGGGAATTAGTCGCTAGTCAGAGCTCCCAGCCAGTGGAATGCTCACTGAGGAATGAGTCAGTTCAGTCAACCGGTGCCAGGAAGGGGCTGGCTTTGGTGCTCAGCTATAAACAACTACTGCCCCCCCCCCCAAAAGACCTCACATATCCCTGGCAGTTACCTTACTGATACCAAGGGCTCACCTCCCTCCTTCCCTTTTTCCATATTATCACCTCACCAGTAAATTGAAACTATAAAAAGGGCAACTTTCGACAGGACTCTGTTCCTCTCATTGTTGCGAAAACATCCAACTGATTAGCTTTTTCCTGTTTCTTTCCTCCGCCAATTCATAGCTCTGATCTCTAGTTCAACCACTGGGCTAGTGACTCCAGGGGCCGCTGCGGGTGGAGATGGCCTGCGGGGCTAGGCCGGCTCCAGGGGCCGCCGGGCGCTGTCCAGGAGGTGGCGCTTTCGAGGGTCTGGTGCCCGGCCGCAGCAGGTTCCCAGCAAAGCGCGTCAAGTAGCGAGGCGGCGCGCGCCTGCGGTGACAGCCCCTCCGCGGCCTCCTCCCCGCAACTCCGGGAAGGGGCGGAGAAGAGGAGGAGCTGGAGGTGGCCGCCCCACTCCCTGCCCTCCAAGCCCTTTAAAAGCCACTGGCCTTGACAGCCCCGCCGGCAACTGCCACCGTCCTGGTTCCCGGGTGCCCTCTCCCTCTGCTCAAGAGCCGACTCCGGGTGCGGGCGAGCCCCCTACGGCGTGGCCCGCGAGTTCCATGTGGTTGCCCAGCATGTCTGGGCACTTTCTGCTCGCGCCCATCCCGGAGTCCTCAGACTGCCTCCTGCCCAAGGACATCAAACTGGCTGTGCTGGGCGCCAGCCGCGTGGGCAAGAGTGGTGAGTGCGGCGGGAGCGCGCGGGCGCTGCCCACCTCGGTCGAGCCGCGACGCCGGGGCTGGGGGGCTGCGAAGGGGACAGGAGCTCGGGGACAGGTGGCACCTCACAGTTCTTCAGCTCAGAGGGGCCCATGTCAGTCCTGGCTGGCTTCCGCTGCTTTCCCCAGGCGTTTATTGCCAGACTGTGGCCGGAGTTGGCGCCCTGGGGGAATGGGGTTTTGAGAGGGCGCATCCCTCCGGCTGGACCTTCGCGGAACTCGCGGGAGGCCACCACGCGACCCCTCGGTTTTGCAGAGCCTTGGGAGGCAGGCAAGAGTCCGTGGTCCTGCGCCCATCACTCCTCCAGTTCCCCGGGGAAGAGGGGGTCCAGGTTCCACGTTTTGTCCTACTCCGCCCGTTGATTTTCCTATTTCCTTTTCAGCAATGATAGTGCGCTTCTTGACCAAGAGATTCATTGGTGACTATGAGCCGAACACAGGTTAGAATCATTTCATGCTCCCCGCTTTTGTGCCTGCATGCTTATTTTTCCTATCCCTGATTGGAATGTGAGAATTTAAAAAGCAAACTCTCCTTCCTTCTCCAGGCAAACTGTACTCACGGCTCGTCTACGTAGAGGGGGACCAGCTGTCCGTGCAGATCCAGGACACTCCCGGGGGCATCCAGGTACCCACTGCTCAGAGGAAGTGCTCACCCCTCTCAGACCACCCAGGGAACCCAGCATGAGGGGCGCTCACACTGGGCACCTGGGCAAGCAAGTCTGAAGGAGCTGTTGTGTATTTCATGTAGAGCTTGGCTGTCCACAGGTGTGGCCAATGGTTGGGGTGTTAGCCCTCTAGGGAGGGGTAGGGGTGGTTGGTTACATGTAGAAGCCACTTTCTCTTGTCAGCCACTGACCTGAATTCTTTGTCACCCAGGCACTGCTTAGGCCTGAAGTCCATGGAACCATTAAATAAAAAAAATTAAAAACAAACTAGGTAGAATTCTGATGGGAAAGAGTCTTTTCTGGCAAGGACTGCTGAAATGCTTCTGTTACTGGCTGTTCCCTCAAGTTAGTAATTGCAATCAAGAATGTAACTTCATTAACAAGTTACTAATTGCTACTCCCTTCTAGGGAGGAAAGGTCTTGTGGAAGAACCCCAAGAAAGGAATTTGTTTCTGTGACATTCTCAAGAAGTGCATGTTAAAAATATTTTTATGGTTTTGAGAATAGATATTTATCTTGGCTTACTCTCAAAGTTTTGTTTATTATAAGTTAGTTTCCTAAAAACCAAGCCATTCCGGTTTGAGGTCTTTCTTCAGTCAGCCACGGTTCACCAGAGACTGCCTGTCAAGCAAGGGGTTTAAAAATAATGCATTGATAACAGCTAATAAAATACTCCAGGCAGGGTGTTTGCCTGAGAGTTTGCCCTTTCAGTATCAAAAGCCGCCTTCTGCAGAAGCTAGGTCAAACCTGAAAAGTATAGTCAGTGATTTCTTTTTCAAGCCTTTCTTCACAGGTTACTTTGATGTCATTTTGAGCTCATTTCCCATGGAGGGCTTCCTTGACTGGATCTCATTTTGTTCTTTTTTCAGATCCAAGATAGCCTCCCCAAGGTCATCGATTCCCTGTCCAAATGCGTGCAGTGGGCTGAAGGCTTTCTGCTGGTCTATTCCATCACAGACTACGACAGCTACCAGTCCATCCGGCCGCTTTATCAGCATATCCGGAAGGTCCACCCTGACCCCAAAACTCCTGTCATCATCGTGGGCAACAAGGGGGACCTTTTGCATGCCCGGCAGGTGCAGGCACATGATGGCATTCAGCTAGCCAACGAGCTGGGCAGCCTGTTCCTTGAAATTTCCACTAGTGAAAACTATGAAGATGTCTGCGATGTGTTTCAGCATCTCTGCAAAGAAGTGAGCAAGCTGCACAGCCTCAGTGGGGACAGGAGGAGACCCTCCATCATCCCTCGGCCGCGCTCTCCCAACATGCAGGACCTGAAGAGGCGCTTCAAGCAGGCTCTGTCTTCCAAGGTCAAAGCCCCCTCAGCCCTGGGGTGAACCATCTCACACAGACTCAGCTCCTTTTCATTGTGTACTTGTGCAGCTAAACAGACTGGGCTTCTCCATTTTTAATCACACATTCAGAGTTTATTTTTATAAAGACTATTGATTTCCAAGTGTATGTGTATTTCTGAAAATTCAAACAGTGATTGAAGCTGTATAGTTTTTTTTAATAAAAAAGACTTTTTTTTTTTTTTACTATAACTCCTAGCCACTTTTCCATTAAAGGCAAAATGGCAACATTGCTCCTTGTTTTCTAAATGTCTTTTTATAGAAATCATACTTGCACCACAGCCCAGAACTGCTCAATGCTTGCCCTCTGTCTGAACTGTGATTGGTGTCTTGCGATAGGGAGGGGTTTATGCAGAGGGAATCAGCTGTGGGAGAGAGAAAAGTATGCGGAGGAGGAAAGAGGGTTGAATACTGCAGGATATCTTTAATTAGGACACTTTGCCACAGCCATGAAAGTCACACTGTGATTTTCAAGGGAAGCAGAACAACACGCATGCCTGAGCGCCCATGCTAAAAAGTTACAAATCATGAGTAATGTCGTTATTTATCGGTGCAAATGTAATAATTTTTCCTCTTTACTCACATTTAAACAAACAAACCCCTTTCCAGCGTTCTTTAGGTCAATAAGTGGGCTCTACCATCCGAGAATTGCCTCAAAATTCTCCTTTCCTTTTAATTGGGCACCACATCTGTCAGCCCTCTCTGTTGGTTTTTGTTTGTTTGTTGAGACAGGGTCTGGTCTGTCATTCAGGCTAGAGTTCAGTGGCATCATCATAGATCACTACAATCTCAAACTCCTGGACTCGAGAGCCTCTTGCCTTAGCCTCCTGAGTATCTGGGACCACAGGCCAGCCACTACACACCCCTAATATTTCATAGAGGTGGGGTCTGTCTTTTGCTCAGGCTTGCTTTATTGATCTCTAAAGCCTCACTCTCCCCTCATCTGGTCTTTTCTTTATAGCTTTCACCAAGGCTGAGAGACAAGAGTCTAGGCAAGACTCAGGTTTCTTGGCCTTTGGAACAACACCCTCTAATTATTTCTTCACATCAGAACAAACTTAGTAAAATCAACCTGAATTATGTTATTTGCATGACTGAAAAAACTCAGCTTGTTTTCTTTTATCTACTGGATAAAACAGAAATGAGATATGGCATCAAGACTATTTACCATTTCGCCAGCCTCAACTTCCCCTTCTTCCAAAGTATATGTGTATGTACAGCCCCCCTACTTCCCTGCAGACAGTCTGTTCCAACAGACCTTCATCTTTGTCAGAGCCCTCCAGGCTCATTCACACCTCCCTGTTTTGGCATGAACTATCCCCATTGCTTCAAATATTTGTTCTTTTCCTACACCCAAGGGCTCGCTAGCCAATCTTTCCAGACTCAGACTGTATGCTACATTCAACTCTGGGATGCCTTCTCTGAGTCTTCCTCTATGTTTGAGCATTTGTGTTTGAACCCAAATATAGCTACTTGTCACTCCCATAGGTTTACTTTTGAGGGCAGTAAATGCATTTTCTGACTTTGTATTCCAAGCTTCTAGTTCAATTTTTGCCAGTAGAATGGTAGATTTTCAGTAAATACGTGATGAATAAATGAATGAATATACTATTTGGGGGGGACAATATGGGAGATTACAATGAAACAAATTGTCATTTCTGCAGAATGAGGAGTGGCATTCAGAGAAGTTGAAGATCATTTATTAGCAGTGATAGAGCAGCTTCTGCTGTTGAGGCCCTCACCTGTCCACTCAGAGACACTTCTGTCCAGGCCTGGGATGTTGGCTATGGTTGAAGAAAGTCTACCTGTACAAAATGGCTTGAAGGATGAAGAAAATTAGGTAACACATTTCTAAAGGAGTGTTCAAATAATTAAAGAAAAACATTATTTTGGATTCTGCCATCTTTTAAATAGTGCCTTAATTCTCCTTGCTAATTTGCATGCTCTCAGAACAAAAGTTCCTTCTATCATGCTTCCTATGACACAACTTAATATTGCAGGAGTAGACACAAGAACAATTGATTCGCCTAGCTTTTGCTGTGCCTACCTTGCAGCCAGACTGCCACCCAGTGCCAGGGCCTCCTCCGCCCTTAAGGAGCTGACTGAGATCAAACATCCCCTGGGGAAAAGTTAAATCATAAGGCCAGGCATGGTGGCTCATGCCTGTAATTTTAGCACTCTGGGAGCCAGGTGGATTGCTTGAGCTCAGCCTGAGCAAGAGCAAGACCCCAACTGTAAAAAACTAGCTGGGCATTGTGGTGGGTGCCTGTAGTCTCAGCTAGTTGGGAGGCTGAGGCAAGAGGATCTCTTGAGCCCAAGAGGTGGAGGTTGTTGTGAGCTATGATACCATAGCTCTCTACCCAGGAAAACAAAGTGAGACTCTGTTTTAAAAAAAAAGAAAGAAAGAAAAATTTAAAAAGAAAAATTAAATCATAGTCTGAAAGCAAGAAAAGAGATATCCCCAAGGAGCCTATGATCAAGTTTCAAGTGAACAGTAAGAACAGAAAGTACCCTTGAGGTCTCCAGGGAATCATAGGCTGGGGACCAAAAGGGTCAAAGATGAGTCCCCAGAGCAGTTTCAAAGGGACTGACAGCCTCTGTGGGCTCAGGCAGGCTAATGGGCTGGGCAGAAAGCACTTCACCCTGCAGTTTTCCTCTTCTCAGCATCCCAAATAGCTGACCTCCAGGGCTTCACAGCTCCCCTTATTCTCTGGTCCCCAGACTGGCCCAGCACTAAGTTGGCTCACTGGTCTTGCAGGGACCTTATGGTTTGTGGTCTGCCTTTCCCAGGCCTCCTGCTGATTGGTAGTGGAGTGTCCTGAGGATCCTGGTACTTAGGGCACATCTGGAAGCCTCCCGGGAAAGTAGCCCTGGAGATGGAAGAGCTGTGGAGTTATGAGGAGGTAGTTAGAGCTGGAAGCTGGCTTTGTATTTAGGCAAGAAATGAGGGGATGAGGGTTCAGCTGGGTGCTGAGGAAGCACTCCCAGAGCAGGCTGAGCTTTAAGCTTCAAAAATAAAGAAGGCATACTTGAGAAAGCCTTGGTGCTATTATTTTGCCAGCAGGGGTAGAACCCTTAAAACACTGGACAAAACATTGAGCAGAATATTGAAATCTTCGGGAGGTATGGAGAGGACAGTGTCTGTACATTTTATCCAATGGTTTTGCCTTGTCTATGCGATGTCTTGATTGGGGAGAAATTATCTCCCTCCTCATGAGGGAGGTGGTCTCTCTCCACTCCCCCACAGTGGTGAGAGTTGTCTCTGAAAGCCCTGTGCCTCCCCTGCTGAACTTACTCTCCTCTGGTCAAGGTTCAGTCACAAGTTCTGATGTAAAACTCTACAGAATGATTTGTTTAACGCTGCAATCAGATGTGTAGTTCTGGAGAAATGATTGCCATCCAAATGGCTAACTGTACGTTCTCCAGACATTCTGTACTTCACATGCAACTCACGGGAAGCACTCAAATAATAGAAAAATAAGTCAATTATAATAGAAGAAAATTAATTTGTTTTGCTTGTGTTGAGGTGAAGGGCACCACGGAAGTTCTAATGTTTATTAATATCTGTTTAGAGAAATGATTAAAATAAATAGCCATGCAAGGCAGCGATGAGCAACAGAGCAAAGAGGAGAGACAGGATGACTGTTTAATCAAACATTGGGGGCTCACGAGCTTTTTCTGCTCCTCATACACGTTCTGATTTCAACTTCTCATTATGCAAAGTTACCAATTTAAATTTACCATGCAAAGATACCTTGTGTGATTAATAAGCTATTTTTACTCTTCAATGTCTCTCCAACAGGGGGTATATTTAAAAGACTTTGTTAAAACTAAGCTCAAGCTAGTTTCAATAAGAAAAATGACATTCAATAAGAAAAATGTGATATTAAGAAAAAAGATTATTTTCCAAACACCATTAAGTTAGCTAAGGATCTAGGGAAAAATTAATCTATGTGACTGATGATTCAGTTGCAATCAAGTAACAGTTTTCAGCATAAAAGAATAGAAATGTGGTTGTCCCAGATAAACCATCTGGTCACCTGTCATACCTGGATTTCTTCATTGCTTCTGCCCATACAAAATCAGCTCCACTAGGGTTGGGGTGGGTTCTTATTCATCTTCAGCTCCATAGCACCTGTTGGAGTATCTAGTACATAGCAGGACCCTCAAAAATATTGGCAAGGCAGCTCAGTGCCCATAGTTCAGTGGTTAGGGCACCGGCCACATGCACTGTGGCTGGTAGGTTCGAACCCAGCCAGGGCCTGCTAAACAACAGTGACAACAGCAATAACAAAAAAGAATAGCTGGGCTTTGTGGTAGGTATCTGTAGTCCCAGCTACTTGGGAGGCTGAGGCAAGAGAATCACTTAAGCCCAAGAATTTGAGGTTGCTGTGAGCTATGATGCCACAGCACTCTACCAAGGGCGACATAGTGAGACCCTGTCTCAAACACACACACACACACACACACATATATATATATGGCTAAACTATTAGAAAAGTTAGGGAGTCCCTGAAGTTATGTTTGTATTAACTCGTGAGTACCGGCAGGTGTATCTCTATTCTCTGTACCTTTGGTCAGATTGTCGGAGACAATCTTCCCCCTTCCTTAACTGGAAAGTGAATGTTCTCCAGAGAAGGGCTACTTTAACAAAACTTTCCTCTGATCTTTAGAAAAACCACAAGAGTGTTTTGCATGATTTTAAATCACATTTCTAAAGAACTCACTTCATGCAAAGCCCTGTGCTAAATGTGGCTGTGATCAAGACAACCTTTCTTCCCCAGAAACTCAGTCCAGTGGGAGTTCTGGGGACCAGCCCTGAGGGTGCGACTCTAACCCTTGCTGAGGGTACTCATGTGATCAGGGCGCATATCACAGAGCAGAGTGGGGAGTAAAGGCAAATGCAGAATGCAGAATGGGAAAATATCCTTGTGAGAAAAGGAGGCTTCTTACTTTACAAACTGTAAAGCTTTATTTTTCCTGGCGGCTCAGTTGAAGATTTATGAGTTAAAATTGTAAAATATGTACTGTCATTTCCTTTGGGCATTCTTTGTTTAAATTAGAAAAATATTGTTAATTGCATGGCTGACTTCTATAACTAGATTTTGCCTAGACACACGAGCAGTGATTTATAACTGAGGAAACAAAGGCATTTCAGGAGCTCCTGTCAATAGACAGTTATTAACCGGCTCATGGAATTTGGTTCTGGGGTGATGTCTGGCTTCAAATCCCAACTTTGCATCGATGGACCTGTGACCTTGAACAAGATACTATATGTTTCCATAACTTAAAATGGAAATAATACTGCCCATGAGGGGGTTACAATTGTTTGTGGAACCTGTTACATATAAGGTGTTCAATAAGTTGCAGTTGTCTTTTCTTTCTTTCTTTCTTTCTTTTTTTTTTTTTTTTTTTAAGTATATTGGGTCTCCCAGCTACTCAGGAGGGTGAGGCAGGAAGATTGCTTGAGCTAAGAGTTCAAGGCTACTCTGGGCAGTACATCAAGACCTCATTTCTTTCTTTTTTTTGAGACAGAGTCTCACTATGTCACCTTCAGTATAGTGCTGTGGCGCCACAGCTCACAGCAACTTCAAACTCTTGGGCTTAAGGGATTCTCTTGCCTCAGCCTCTCAAGTAGCTGGGATTACAGGCACCCACCACAATGCCAGGCTATTTTTCTGTTGCAGTTGTCATTGTTGCTTAGCTGGTCTGGGTTGGGTTCGAAGTTGTATGTGGCCAGCACAGTAACTACTGCGCCGGGCACTGAGCCCAATACCTTGTTTCTAAAAAAATAAAAATAAAGAACATTGATACATTATGAAGTTGTTTTGTTTTTGTAAAATTAACTCTTCTTGGGCTTAGTTTTATACTATAAAAGATACAGTAATTGGCTGGGCGTGGTGGCTCATTCCTGTAATACTAGCACTTCAGAAGGCTCAGTGGCTGGATTGCTTGAGCTGGAATTGAGACCAGCCTGAGCAAGAGCAAGACCCCGTTTCTGAAAAAACTTGCCAGGCATTGTGGCAGACGCCTGTAGTCCCAGCTATTTGAGAGGCTGAGGCAAAAGAATCACTGGAGCCCAAGAGTTTGAGGTTGCTGTGAGCTATGATGCCATGGACCTCTACCCAGGGTGGCAGAGAGAGACTCTGTCTCAAAAAAAAAAAAAAATGGCTCGGCGCCTGTGGCTCAATCGGCTAAGGCGCCAGCTACGTACACCTAAGGTGGTGGGTTCAAATCCCCAGCCCGGGCCCATCAAACAACAATGATGGCTGCAACCAAAAAATGGCCGGGCGTTGTGGTGGGCACCTATGGTCCCAGCTACTTGGGAGGTGGAGGCAGGGGACCCGCTTGAGCCCAGGAGTTGGAGGTTGCTGTGAGCTGTGATGCCATAGCACTCTACCCAGGGGGACAGCTTGAGGCTCCGTCTCAAAAAAATAAATAAATAAAATAAAATAAAATAAAGTACCCAACATTACAGTATGCTGGGCACTTCAATTTTCTCAATAATCCATTGGGATACAACTATTATCACTTCCATATTTCAGAAGAGGAAACAGGCTCAGAGAGGTCAAACAATGGCCTAAAGTCACATGAACCAAGAAGGCTGGAGGTCTGGTTCCAGGAAGGGAAAAGAATCTCCTTCGGCTCAGAGCTGTCTCTTCTGGCCAGGCCTTTGTGCCTACCAGCACCTTCGAGAAACTTATTGAAAGCACAGATTCTTGGGACCAATCCCAGGGATTCTGTTGCTATGTTTTTGAGCTGTAGGGGAGGCACCTGCCTTTTAACAAGCTTCCTTATGTCTCAGGTTTGGAGCTTGTGAGCAAGATCATAGTCTGGACACACTCAGGAACAGTGAGACTTGAAGAAACAGCAAGAACTTCGACAGGAAGGAGGTGGAGGGCTGCCTGGTGTGCAGCTGGGAGGCCAGTGCCGGTGGGCTGGCCTAGCCACAGTGCATCCAGGCCTCCCTGGTGCCACCTGGGATAGCTGCAAACTTCTCTATGACCAGATCAGGTGACCTTGAGTCACTGTCTTTCGAACAGTCATAGGGCAGGAACAGTGGGCAGGAGATGGGGGAGGCAGGCATTACCTAAGTCAGGGACACCCTCCCACTGGTCACTTTCTCTCCTCAGGCTCTTCTCTGATCTGTGCCCTGAGAAGCAGTCTCCTGAGGGAGCCCTCAGTGATTCATGGCTCTCTCTTCTCTGGGAGGCAGCAGTTTAGCACCCGGTGGAGAGGAGGAGGGTGACAGAATGTCATCCCAGCATCGCAAGGGCTATGGGAGTGAATGGTTTATTACAGAGAAGAAAGACGCCAGAAGCAGAAATTCACAATGCACATTCAATAGCTAAAAGTATAATTAACCCATTCTATCCTCAATCAGGTCCAGCACTATCTCCACGAATTACATGTCTGTGTGTCTGTGTGTATGTGTGTGTGTGTGTGTGTGTGCATGTACTGGGAGAGGGAAGAGAGAGGTAACAGGTCCAAGGTTTAAAAAGAAAGGCCAGTTAATTTCCCCTGACTTGGGGAAAATATGAGCCCCACAGCATTTGAGGGGCTGAGGCTGGGGCCCTAACGTTGGTCATCATTTGCGGCATAACAATAAAACTAACAACAATTAGCTACCATGGTTACTGTGTATGCATTGCTGTTCTGTGTATTACAGGGTATTAGTCAGGGTTTTCCATTTAAATTTCCCAACAATTCTATTAAGTAACTTATTATTAACATTACCATTTGACAGAAGAGGAAAATGAAGCTCAGAGAGGTTAATGAACTTTCTCTGGAGGCAGGAAAGAGGCCTGGATCATATGCTTCCCTAGTGCTTTCAGAGGGAGCCCTGTCTACACCTCCATCTCAGATTTCCAGCCTCTGGATCCAGGAGATAATACCTGTCTGTCTCTTAAGCCCTCTAGTCTGGTGCTGTGTTACTGCAGCCCCAGCGGACAGGTAGGAAATGTCAGAGCCCACATTCATGCTTGCATCTGTCTCTACCCGTGCACACCTTGCTCCAGGCCCGCGTAGCCCAGAGCAGAAGGAAATATGATTCTGTATCATTTTCTTCTTCTGGATAAGAAGGTGGGTCTCACATTTCACTGATATGAAATCCTAATTGCTCCCATAAGAAATAAGTGTGTTTCTCCCACACATGAGGTCAAGCTGGGCACTGTGGCTCTGCTCTGAGGATTTTTGGGGGACCCAGCCACTCCTTCTCTGCTTTTCCTAGGTGCCCTCATTCCCATGGTCTAAGATGGCTCTCAGCCCCATCCACATCCCAGATGGCAGGAAGCGGGCCCTGAGGGTGTCAGGAGGGCCACGGGAGGGAGGGCTCCTTTCCTTTATGGCATGATCCCTGAAATTAACCACATCTCTTCTGCGTGGCTGAGAAAAGCACACTCTAGCCACGAGGTTTGTGTCCAACTGAAAATTCTACAGTGACTTATTTATGTAAGGAGGGGAGAATATTGCAAGACAGAGTTGCTTGGGTTTATATAGATTGGTAAAGGATGAGGAAAAAAGGAAGATTTTCCTTCAAGTTGCCTGAAGAAAGAAGTAGACGTTTGCTCTGCTGTGTGTCCTCTCAGCAGCTTCTCTGTTTCTAGTCCTGAGAAGTCTGGAGACTCCTAGGCGCCTGTCTCAGCTTCTTCTGAGTCACCACACAAATCACGGCATGGCCCCTGCCTCGGCTGGGTGTGGTCAGGCTGAAGAATAAATCTGATAGCCCAAGTCTTCTTTATTTATGAACTTGGGAAGTTTGGATGGAGGCAATGAGAGGTAATTCAAGGACTGTGGTCCTTTCTCTGTTATTTGTAAAAGAAGTTGAGTCAAGTGCCCAAAGTTGGGCTTCCTTTCTGTGGCAGTTCCAGGGTCTCTGGTCCCCTCTGGGCTGCCCATAAGATCAAAGCACCCCTGGGTGAGGAAGGTATCTGAGAATCAAACTTGATTGTCACTGCTTGGGCTTGTTTGAGCCTGTGAATGATTAAAGGGAGACTAAGTAGTGGATTATGAGAGTCCTTTTGAAATTTATTTTTTATTTTTAATTTTTTTTGTGTGTCACAAGTCATCAAGTAAGTGAGTTTTTGGTGAGCTTCAGTGAGTTATTTTTATCTCCATAGCCCTTTAGTTCCTCACGTATAAAATGCAAGGTTTGGATGACATTAGTGGTCCATTAGTATGTGGTAGGATTATCTAGGAGGATTATCATAATCACCATGTTAGTAATGTGCAAATTGAGGCACACAGAAGCTGGTAGACTTTTCCCAGGTCATGCAGTTAGGGAGCAGCAGAGCTGAGACCCGAGTCAGGAGAGACTGTCATAAAGCAGCAGCCAGCCTTCGTGCGGGACCTGGACACAGTTGCCCTAAAGGACACTGCACTTCAGTGAAAAAGCTAAGATGGGTCCAAGCCACAAAATCCAAGGCAAACACCCAGAGAACCCATGAGAAAGGGATGAGCAGGGTGCTTGGGAGCAGATTCCAATCTTTCTGACAGGAGAGGTTCAAGTGAACATCAGAGAGGAGAGGCACTTTTTTTTCTTTTGAGACATAGTCTTGCTATGTTGCCCAGGCTAGAGCACATTGGTATCATCACAACTCACCATAGCCTCAAACTCATGGGCTCATGGGATCTTCCTGCCTCAGCCTCCTGAGTAGCTGGGACTACATGTATACACCACAACACCGGCTAATAATTTTTCTTTCTTTTTTTTTTTTTTTTTTTGGCAGAGATGGGGGTCTTGCTCTTGCTCACGCTGGTCTTAATGCCTGAGCTTAAGGGATCCTCCTATCTTGGCCTCCCAAAGTGCTAATATTATAGTTATGAGCCACTGTGCTCAGCCTAGGAGGCATTTAATGTGGCCCCCAAAGTGAGGAGTTTGTCAAAGCTCCGGGAGGTGGGTGGAGTGGCTTGAGTGCAGAGTCCTGGGTGCACAGGGCAGGCCCCTTGGTTTGGCTGGTGTGTGGGGGCAGGTAGAAGGGGTGGATCAGTGGGAGGGGAGGTGGCAAACCCTGGGGCAGCTGATGGAGGCACAGGCAGCATCTGTGGGATGCCTTGGAGAGACAAGGAGGCTGCGGGCATCTCAATAGCCCCCTGGACCAAGATTGGCAAGGAACGAACTGGATGTGACAGATCCGGAAGGGATGGCTAAAAAGTAGAATTCACAGAAAAAAGTTATCTAAAACCTGGAAGTTTAGCGAGAAGTAGATAGGGGTGCTGAAGATAACCCAAAAACTTCTTAGCAAGAATGTTCTAGGAAAACCCAGAACATTCTGTTCCGATGGAAGGAACTTGAGCAGCAGGCTAGATGGAGGAAGAAATTGAATTGAGTAGACATGAAGATGCTCTCAACTCAGAAGATAAGTCAGGTGAGAGGAGTAGACTTGGGAGGTGTGCAGTGATGCAGAGTGAGACCTTTGGAAGGCCCTGGATGGAGGCAATTACCTATGAGAATGTGATGGCTCTTGCACAGAAACAGCAGGTGGGGTGGTGCAAAGAATTTAATGTTAATTATTTTCCCCTGTGAAGTTGCTTAATTTCATAGTAATCATAATGTAACTCTTAAGAAAGGAGAATCTAGGTTGTTAAGACTCTATTTTTCTCAACTGAAGGAATAGGTACACAATACAAATAGTAGTATTGTTTTATTTTTTAAATCTATGATCAGCAGCGCCTGTGGCTCAGTGGGTAGGGCACTGGCCACATGCACCAAAGTTGGTGGGTTCGAATCCAGCCTGGGCCAGCTAAAACAACAATGACAACTGCAACAACAACAAAAAAAGAAAAATGGCTGGGTGTTGTGGCAGGCACATGTGGTCCTGGCTGCTTGGGAGGCTGAGGCAAGAGAATTGCTTGGGACCAAGAGTTTGAGGTTGTTGTGAACTATGCTGCCAAGGCACTCTACACAGCTTTAGATTCTGTCTCAAAAAAAAAAAAATCTATGATCAATTCCTTTAAAATCTTTAATCAATTTACTGAGTGTCCCTCTGTTTGGCTGGGAGAGCATTATCGTCATCCATAACCAGGATTTATTAAGCATATACCAGATGTTTATTACTGCTCAACCTTTAAATCTTTGACTAATGACTGTTTTTGTCTTGCAAGGGGGCTTGCAGGTCACTACTACAAAGGAATGGCCTCTTCTTTAAAACTGGCAGATGACCAGTTGTCGAGGTTCCCTCTGAGCAGCACCTTCAGAATGTCATTGGTTTTCTTTCTCTCGGGTTCCGGTGTCTCAGCTCCTTGTAGGTGAGATGGGATGGAGAAGAGAGAGTCTCCAGGGCCTGCCATTCAGGACCCAGGGTTTAAGTGGCCTTTCTTATTTATTTTTGGCAAATCTTAGCCTATTTATTTATTTTTGAGACAGAGTTTCACTATGTCGCCCTTGGTAGAGTGCCATGGCGTCACAGCTCACAGCAACCTCAAACTCTTAGGCTTAAGCAATTCTCTTGCCTCAGCCTCCCAAGTAGCTGGGACTACAGGCGCCCACCACAATGCCTGGCTGGTTTTTTTTGGTTGTAGTTGTCATTGTTGTTTGGCAGGCCCCAGGCTGGCTTCAAACCTGCCAGCTCCTGTGTTTGTGGCTGCTGAGCTACAGGCACCGAGCCCTTAGCCTCTTTAAAAAACACACACTTCCACTTTAAACTAATTTTAGATTTGGAAAAGCATTACAAGTTAGCACAGAAGAGGCTTTCTGTATCCTCTTCACTCAGCGTCTGCTGTTATCATCTACATAGACATGGTAGTTAGTTGTGTTAGTTTTATATAACTGCTGTAGCAAATTACCATAGAGTTGGTGGTCACAAACAACATGAGTGTATTGTCTCATAGCTCTAGAACTCAGGGGTCCAAAATGGGTCTCACTGGGCTCAAATTGAGATGTATACAGGGCTGTGTTCCTCCGGAAGCCCCCGGGGAGAAGCCATTTCTTTGTTTGTCTTGGGACCTCCTTCCACTGAAAAAAACAAAACAAAACAAAACTTTATTTGTTTATTGATTGATTGGTTAATAAGGGACAAGGTCTCACTATGTTGCTCAGGCTGGAGCACAGTGGCCATCACAGCCTGGATCATAACTTGGTGAAATCTTGAACTTCTGGGCTCGAGCAATTCTTCTGCCTCAGCCTCTCAAGTGGCTGGGACTAAGGGAGCACACCACTGTGCCTGGCTTAATAAACTTTATTTTTAGAGCCATTTTAGGTTCAGAGTAAAACTAAGTGGCAAGTATGTACAGAGTTCCCATATACCCTCTGCCCATGCACATGCGTAGATGCTCCTGCTAGGAACATCAGAAAAGATCTTCCACACAGGTAATCCTGGCACTCTGAGAAGCCAAGGCAGGTGGGATGCTTGAACTCAGGAGTTCAAGACTAAGAGTGAGACCCTGTCTCTACTAAAAATGGAAAAAATAGCTAAGCATTGTGGCAAGGGCCTGTAGTCTCTGTTACTCAGGAGGCTGAGGCAAGAGGATTGTTCAGACCTAAGAGTTTGAGGTTGCTGTGACCTATGGGCAAGGTGACAGAGTGAAACTCTGTCTTGGGGAAAAAAAAAGAGAAAAGAGGAGAGAAGAGAAGAGAAAAGATGAGATCTGTGCAGGGTGGAACATTTGTTACAACCAAAATTGACACATCATTACCAACCAAAGCCCATGGTTAACTTTAGGGTTCAGTCTTTGGATTCTGACGAATGCATAAAGCATGTATCCACCACTACAGTATCGTAGATAGCAGTTTCACTGCCCTGAAAATCCCCTCTGCTTTACCTAGTCATCCCCACCTCTTACCCCTGACAACCACTAATCATTTTATTCTCTCCACGGTTTTGCCTTTTCCAGAATGTTACAGAGTTGGAATCATACGGTATTTAGCTTTTTTAGACTACCTTCTTTCAGTGGGTACTATGCATTTAAGATTCCTCTGTGTCTTTCTGTGGCTTGATAGCTCATTTCCTTTTCTTGCTGAAAAGTGCATTCCATTGTCCGGATGTAACACAGTTTATTTATCCATTTGTCGGTTGAAGGATGTTGAGTTGTTTCCACTTTTTGGCTGTTATGAATAATGCTGTTGCAAACATACATGTACAAGTTTTCCTCTGGGCATGTGTTTTCATACCTAGAAGTAAAATTTCTGGGTCCTAGGATAACTCTATTTGGACTCTTGGAGAAACTGCTGGATTGTTTTCCAAAGCAGCGGCACTATTTCACACTCCCACCAGCAACGTATGCGGGCTCTGATTTCTCGGCATCCTCGTGAAGACTTGTATTGTCCGTCTTTGGTTCTAGCCATCTTCATGGTTGAGAAGTGGCATCTCGCGGTGGTTTTGATAAGGGCCTGGTAGGCTAAAATGCTCTCAGAACATTTTTTTCTCTTTAGTCAAAGATCCTGTTCCATATTATAGTTAATTATTCTGTCTTATTTTAGTCTCTTTTAACCCAGCTCTAATATTTTTAGATTCCTTTCCTCCAAAGTTCAACAATTATTGGCAAAAGGATTTTTTAGCAAATAGCATACTTCAAGTAACATTTTGAATTCTCAACAGGACTGACCCAAGCAGCAGAACTTTGTAAGGAGTTTTTCCTTAGCACAAAGCAGAACACTCTTTTTATGTTCTTTCATGTTACAGAAAGGAAACATTTTACAAAGTTTCCTGTAATAATCTCTCGGGTGCCCTGAAAACTCTGAATCCCACAAGCAAGCAAGAAGGGGGTGCCTAATGGCCGGGGCTGGACAGGAAGCCCAGCATACCAACATGGGGCAAATGGGCAGCCACAGACCCCTCTCCATCGTCCCTCACCCAGCCTACTGTAGGAAGCCCACATTGTTTGCTTGACTCATGTCAGAGGCCGCCATAGGTACAGTATAAGCTTCCTTGAGCTCCTACCCACTAATGCTGGAAAGGACGCATTTGCATGAGGGATAATACTCACCCATCAATGGTGTGCAAACAAAACCATTTAACAGGCGAACAGATTTAGATGCTCAAAAATAGGCAGTCATGTCACTTTCCCCACACAAATCCAAACGCCCACAAGAATGGCCGGAACAAGAGCTATAGTGATTCCAACCAGAACACTACTCATGCCGTTTATAGTCAAAGCAGCTTGTAATCGTCGCAGTTTCCTTCCTCCCTCCATCCTTTCACCTGAGGGAAGAATGATCTGCCTCCCTTCCCATTCTTCCATCCTGACTCCTTGACCTCTGAAGGTTGCCTTCAAGTCTGTTAAAGGCAAAAGACAGATGGCCAGGTGGAGTCCTCTCTGTTAAGCACAATCAAATTCTTATCTGTGCGTCTAACCTGGCAGCCCACTCTTTCCTGACACAACCCTCTCTCGGGTCCTCTCAGCTTTTACCTACCCATCCATCCTAACTGTGACTTGTCTTCCTGTTACCTGGCCTTTCTTCATGCTATTCCTTCCACTTGGAATTCCGCTGCTTATCAAAATCTTAGCCTGTCTACAAGGGCTTTGTCGATGTAGCCTCCTCTGATCTCTTCACCCTGTCCCCAAGGACCTAGTATTAATATATAGTAGGGGTTTGAGCAATACTGGTGGAGTGAATGAATGAATGAAGAGAAGAATGAAACATTCACTGCCTCTGAAATAACTCTTAGAGTCTACATGTGTGACAGCACAAGTACTCTTGGGGGACACACAGTCCCCAGGAAGTGGTGAAGTTACTTTCTAAGTTAGGGTACAGTGACTTATGGCTGTCAGAGGTCAGACTAATTCAAACTTGGCATGGTCTTGTTTTCTCCATGCTAGGAAGCTGGAGCCAGAGATAAGCTTCACAGAGGCCCTTGGCCCTGACTATGCTGTTTCTTTTTCCCTTTCTTTTCTTTTTTTCTTTTTTTTTGAGACAGAGTCTCAAACTATAGCCCTGGGTAGAGTGCTGTGGAATCACAACTCGCAGCAACCTCAAACTCTTGGGCTTAAACGATTCTCTTGCCTCAGCCTCCTAAGTAGCTGGGACTATAGGCACCCGCCACAATGCCTGGCTATTTTTTTGTTGCAGTTGGCATTGTTACTTAGCTGGCCCAAGCCAGGTTCGAATCCGCCAGCCTTGGTGTAGGTGGTCGGCGCCCTACCCACCACTGAGCTACCAGTGCTGCCCCGACTGTGCTGTTGCCTGCAGATGTGGACAAGGTCTTGCTGATGCCAAGTTTGTTCACAACCAGAAGTCTGATGTTTGCAAGTGTCCTTTTAAATGGAAGTGTTAGCATAGAGGTTGTTTATATAATTTCTTTCTGAAAAGTTCCAAGAATCCAAGTATGATGTGACTAAAGTGGAGGGAAAAATTGAGCTTCTCAGACCCAGTTACCCCCGACCCCTGCATGGCCAGTCACTGGCAGCTGTAGCCATGGCCTACCTTCCCCTCTCATTCCCTTCCCCTGGTCCCCACACTGCTTGGAGGGCTCAGAGAAGCTGTGCTGGGTCACAGCCATGACCGTACTAAGTTTCTGCAGCTGAGGATATGTATATTGGGCATTTACAGAATGATTTGGATTTGTTCTCCAGAAAAATGCCCTATGCTATAACTGAATTGTGTCCCTTCCAAAGTGCCATGCTATAGTCCTAACCGTCCAGTTCCTCAGAATGAGACTTTATTTGGGGGTTGGATCTTTAAAGAGATGATTCAATTAAAGTTAGGTCATTAAAGTGGGCCCTGACCTAATAAAACTGGTGTCTTCAAAAGCAAAGGAAATTCACTTCCAGAGATTTACAGAGGGAGGATGATGTGAAGATTTAGGGGAAAGACAGCCATCTAGAAGCCGAGAGGGGGGCCCCAGGAGAAAACAACCCTGCCGACATCTCTCTCTCTCTCTCTTTTTTTTTTTTTTTGAGGCAAAGTCTCACTTTGTCACTTTCGGCAAAGTGCCTTGGTGTCATAGCTCACAGCAACCTCTACCTCTTGGGCTCAAGTGATTCTCTTATCTCAACCTTCCCAAGTAGCTGGGACTACAGGTGCCTGCCACAATGCTCAGCTATTTTTAGAGACAAGGTCTCTCTCTTGCTCAGGCTGGTGTCCAACCTGTGAGCTCAGGGCAATTCACCTGCCTCGGCCTCCCAGAGTGCTAGGATTACAGGCATGACCCATGACGCCTGGTTTCCTGCCATTATCTTGATCTTGGATTTCCAACCTCCAGAAGTGATTCAACGTAAGCTCCCCTCATCAGTGGTACTTTGTCGTGGCGCCCCAGCTGATGAATACCTCTTCTTTGCGGTTTGTCCTAAAGAGTTGCGGCTCATCCCTCCCTAGTTCTAGAAGACAATCATTTCACCGCCCCCATGTCCAGATCATAACCCGGATGCAGAGGAGGACATGGTGGCTGCAGCCCCATGGAAAAGATGTGAATGTTCATCCACAAAGGACCGTTTCCGCTTGGAGAAGAGCTGTCAGAGTTTGCCATTAAACTATAAATAGTGATCATGTGTCTTCCTTATGCATTTTTACAGTTGCTTGTACCTTTGTTCAGCTGAAAATTACAAATGCATGACTCTCCAGCCCCACCCACTCAGCTCCCACGTTCTCAGCTGACTCAGTGTTCTCTGATCCACCATCTCAACCCTCCAACACGTGCACTCACACGCACTTGCCACTTCCAAGGGCATGGGATGAGGGGAGGAACCAGAGTGACAGTGCTGGGATCCCGTCATCTACCTGCCCCTGGCATGGCATCCTTAGACGCAAAAGGAGCCCCACAACAGCAATCACCCTTTGCACTCCAGAGCATTCAAATATGTCTCCTGATGCCACCTCTGTCAGTCACCAAAGGAACCCTGAGGATTAGGCAGAGCAAGATATTATTTTCATTTTTAAGAGGAATCTAAGGCTCAGAAAGATTACATGTGGTGGTCAGGGTCTCATAACTAGGGTGCGGTAGTGGAGAGATGGGCGTCTTCTGCTAATTACCCTCCCCACCCCTGCTCTCTCCAGCCACCAATCTGCATTGTGCAAATGTTAAGCTTTGTGCTGTGGGATGTCCTGTCACCACCATTAAATTGGCTTAGCTGATGACAGTGTGATTAAGAAATCAGACATTACATAGGAGTAACAAGGCTCCAGGCACTGCTCTAAGGGAAAGCTGTGCATGCGTTCAACTTCATATCCTTAGGAGACAGGTCCTATTACTATCACCCCCATTTTATAGATGCAGAGGCTGAGGTATGAGAAGTTAAATTGCTTGTTCAGGGTTACACAGCTGGCAAGAGGCAGACTCAAAATTCAAACCCAGGCAGTCTTAGCTACTATACTACCACTGCCACTCACAAAGAGGCCTTTGTCTGTGGCTAGGACCATATGTAGACCAGGAAGGTCATTACCTGCCTTATGGCCTAAGTTTCTGTGCCACCCCCAATTTGTATTTCAAAACCCTACACCCTAAAGTATATAATGGGAGGTGAGGTCTTTGGAAGGTGATTGGGGTTAGATGAAGTCATGAGGGTGAGGCCCTCATGACGGGATTAATGTCCTTATAAAAGTGACACCAGAACACTTGCTTCCTCTCTCCACCTCAGAATGCAGCAAGCAGATACAATCCACGAGCCAGGAACAAGACCCTCACCAGGCATCAAATCTGCTGGAGCCTTGATCTTGGACTTCCTGGCCCCTGGAACTACGAGGAATGTCTGTTGTTTAGGCCTCCCAGTCTGCAGGGTTTTGTCATAGTAGTCCCTTGATTGAGATGCCTGCCATTCCCCTCTGCCAAGGGAGTGTTCTGTGCCCTTCCTGAAGTCTGAGCTCCTGTCCCTCCCACCAGTGTCCCTCCATCTGGCAAGGCCTTGTGTTCCCAGACAGCAGGCCATGCTGGGTCAGCAGCAGCAGGAGTGGGCAGCTGCTCTCCTTCCCCTCCCTGAGCGATCCATTCTTGCGCTGAGAACAGAATCTTCAGACAGTGCTGAACGGCCTCTGAGAAGGACATGATTCAGACAGGCTGAGTGTGTCTTAATGGTTCTGTCGCCTCTTCTTGGTGTGTTTTCAGCACCTGCCACTCTGTTGAAGAGGCTTTCTTCAGCTCACTAAAACGGCATTCACCAGAGAGGGCCTAGAAGACAGGGAGAGCTTGGGGCATACCAGGCAAGCCACAGCAGAGGGGAGGAGTGGGGGTGTTTCTAGCCTGTGCCCCTCAAGGGGACTAGGACTCTTGGCAGCAGTAACACCAGTAGCACTTACAGGTCACTCAGGGGGCAGGCCCTGTGCTAAGATGTTCCCTATGTTAACCCATTCAGTTCTCCCAACATCCCTGAGCAGCACCTTATTTTACAAATAAAGACTTTGAGGCCCCTCCTCCTCCCCAGTAGCTAGGATTACAGGCGTGGGCCACAACTTTTGGCAAGCCCCTGTGATGGAGTCTCACTTTTGCTCGGGCTGGTCTCAAACTCCTGAGCTCAGGCAATACACCAGCCTAGGCCTACCAGAGTGCTGGGATTACAGGTGTGAGCCCCTGCGCTGTGCCTGTCTCTATCCTAAATAGCAGCTTGAAATGAACCCTGCACTTGAAAAACTGCCACTTTTTTTCTAAAGGTGTTTTCAAAGAGATTTTTAAAATAGGAATTATTAGGCTGAGAATAGAACCTGAGCAATTCTTCAGGAGCTACGTGACTGATGAATGGACATGTCTGGCAGGGGGAGATACTTAGTGCTACACCTTTCTCCTTGGTTGTGTTTTGTTTCAGGAAATTTTTGTTGAGTGGGAAACTTCTCTGTCGGTTCAACTGTTACTTTGTATTTGATACTAATCTTTAATAACCCTTGAAACAGTTTTTCTTATTAAAATAGGGATTTTCAGACGGGCACAGTGGCTCATGCCTGTAATCCTAGCACTCTGGCAGGCTGAGGCGGGTGGATTATCTGAGGTCACGGTTCAAGATCAGCCTGAGCAAGAGTGAGACCCCATCTCTAAAAATAGCTGGGCGGGCGTTGTGGTGGGCACCTGTAGTCCCAGCTACTCAGGAGGCTGAAGCAAGAGAATTGATTGAGCCCAGGAGTTTGAGATTGCTAGATGCCATGGCACTCTACTGAGGGCAACAAAGTGAGACTCTGTTTAAAAAAAAATGGAGTTTTTTATGCTTTTTAAAATTGTGTCTACATTTAACCAAGTTTCGAAAAGCTTTAAATGAAAAGAAGTCCTCCTCTGTGTAGCTTTTCTTTATAATACAAAAGTATTTGGGAATTCCCAGGGAATATTTATTGCTATTTATGTTATAAGAATTTGGGAGAGCAAAACAACTGTGCTGATGGGAATAATAGTCATAGCAGTTTAGATTCACAAAGTTTCTGAAGGGCTGGTCAGGGAGGTCTGTCTTCATGGGTTGGTTTACATAAGTCTTCTCCAAGAAGTTTGAATTTGAATGCTTAATGCTTGTTGTGGACCTAAGAATATGCTTATCTTTACAAATTCCCGGCGGATCACAATAGTGCTACAGGAGAACAGTTGATGACCAGTACTTGTCAAAAGAGGAAGGAGTCAGGGAAAAAGTCGAGTGGCCCCACTGAGGTCATATAGGACTGACGAGATTATCCAAGGCCTAAAATTTAGGGGACCCCCCCAACTCCACGACTGTGATATTTTCTTTTTCCCTGAGTTCTGAATTGTCACATTATTGGATGATGGATTCTTAAAAAGAACCTCCACTCTAAAGCTTTTACAACTATTACTGTCTGGAGGAAAAATAGCGGTAGTCTGTTTTTTAAAAGACTAAGGTGGGAATTTATTGTACGGTTGTCTTCTTTCCTGAGAGGAACATTGAACGACTTAGTTCTATTTTCTAAGTACACTATCCTCTTTTGGCCACTTAATTTCACAAAGGAAGAATTCTAGTGGTGTTAGTAACAACTAGAAAAAAAATAGCCAACTGCAGGTAAGATAAAAAGTAGCACACAAAATGTACCACACACAGAGCCGAAGAGGGAAATGGATTGTAATGAATCCATTACTTGCTAAGTAATGTCTCATTGCAGGGAAGGCTGTGAATTTTGGGAGAGAAAAGGCTTTAGCTTGCAGGGTTGAAAATCACGGTGAAGGGCAACACAGGCAGCTGCCGATGTAAAGCTATGGGCATGCCACAGAAATAAGAGCCCGGAGTGGGTGTGCACCTGTGTGCATACGTGTGTGTGCCTGAGCCATCTCACATTTCCCTTGCCTGTCCACCCTCATCGAGCAGCGTCCTCCAAGGCACAGCCTGTAGCACCCTTTCTCCCCTCATCTGCCCTAGTTCAGGGATGAAGGATGACTGATTCTCACCACAACCCAATTTCTCCAGAAAGCCTTTTATATTCCCTAAATGTTCTTTCCATTGTAAACATGCAACATGCATACATCTGACCACATCATTTTGTGTACATACAGAATCTACTAGAAGGCTTTGAGGTCCCAGGCTTTCACAATATTGAGCCAATGGACTCAAGGCTGGCTCTTTGGTCTGTGGGTAGGTGGGTACCTCTCTGGAGGCTCATGAGTGCTGGGTTTTGTCCCAGAATGGTGTTTGTCTTCCCAGCAGCAGGGAAGATGGATGCAAATGATCAGGGGATGAAGTCTCAAAGTGGCTCAAATGGCATTCTGTTTGAATTATTTAAAGAACTCTTTGTTACTATTGGAACACTTTTAAACATCCTACAGAGAAAGGAAAAGACATACAGACTGGAAGGAAATTTTGAGGAGAAGGAGAACTGAATTGAAAAATCATATAGCAATAATTTTAGCTGTCAAATCAGCCATTACACGCAAGAGTTTCCTTAACAAAATTATCTCCCTGTTTATTAGTCCAGGTTGTCATTTTTATCATTCATTGTTCACAGTTAACACAGGCTGGACACCAGCTTCTAGCTTTTCCCACTGGTCACCCACAGAAAGCTACATTTTATGTCTCTTTGGAGGTTTACATAAGAACACTGTGTTAGGGTGATTCTCTAATTCAGTCTTGGAATAAGGACACTGTCTATCCTTGATGATTAAAACAAACTTTTATAGTCTAACCTACTTAATTTTTTAAAAAATAGAATTTACTTTTCAGAGAAGTCTTAGGTTGTCAGCAAAACTGAGCTAAAATTACTCTCTGCCCCCACATATGAACGGCCTCCCCTCTGTCAACAACCTGCACAGAATAGCACGTTTGCTACACTTGATAAACCTACACTTACATGTGATTATTCCCCAAAGGTCATAGTTTACATTAGGGTTCACTTTTGGTGTTGGCTTTTGAAAATGTATAATGAAATGCACGCTCTATTATAGAATCATACAGAATTGTTTCACTGCCCTAAATCCCCCCACCCTTAATTCCCAGAAACTAATCTTTTACTGTTCTAGTTTTCCAGTTCTCATTTTTCTAGGACATCATATAGTTGGAATTACGCAGTACGTGGCCTTGTCAGCTTGGCTTCCAGTAGCATTCCTTTAAGTTTCTTCCATCTCTTTCTGTGGCTTAATAGCTTATTTTTTTTGATTGCTGAATAAAATTCCATCTATATGAGGAAAACTACAAAACTCTGATGAAGTAAATCAAAGATCAAAGGGCTAATGAATGAATAAATATTCCATGCTCAGTGTTGTCAACATGTCAGTTCTCCCCACCTCGAGCAACAGAATTTAATGCAATCCCAATCAAAACTCAGAAGGTGGATATCAATAAACTGATTGTACGGTTTAAATTGAGAGGCCCACGACCCACAGCAGTCAACATGATACTGAAGGAGAAGAACAAAGTCAAAATTCTGATGCACATAGTTCAAGCCAAACTTCTGGGTAACCGGGGGTGGGGCTGGGGGCGCGTTACAGTTTCTTCATTCCTTCACCTGCTTATGGACATCCTGATTGTTTCCAAGTTTTAGCAATTGTAAATAAAGCTGGGTTAAGGTTAGGATTCAGTTTCTTTGTGGACAAGGTTTCAACTCATATGTATAAATACCAACAAGCACAGTTCGGTGTCCGTAGCACAGTATACCAAGGCTGGCGGGTTTGAACCCAGCCCAGCACAGCTAAACAACAATGACAACTGCAACAAAAAAATAACCAGGCATTGTGGCAGGTGCCTGTAGTCCCGGCTACTTGAGAGGCTGAGGCAAGAGAATCGCTTAGGCACTTAGGCCCAAGAGTTTGAGGTTGCTGTGAGCTGTGATGCAACAGCACTCTACCCTGGGTGACAGAGTGAGACTCTGTCTCTAAATAAATAAATAAATACCAACAAGCACAATGGTTGGATCTTATGGTAAAAATATGTTTTGTTTTGTAAGAAATTGTCAAAGAAGTGGCTATACCATTTTGCATTCCTTCCAGCAATGAATGAAAGCTCCTGTTGCTCCACATCTTTGCCTGCATTTGCCGGTGTTTTGGATTTTGGCTATCCTAACAAGTGTGTAGTGATATCTCTTTGTTGTTTTTCTGGGCATTTCTCTCATGATATATAATTTTGATCATCTTTTCATGTACTTGTTTGGCATTTATAAGTCTTCTTTAGTGAGGTGGCTGTTCAGGTCTTTTGCTTATTTTTTAACTCTGTGCATACACAGCCGAAGTCATAGGAGGTGCAAGGCCTTATCTGGGGTGACAAGATACTTCAGGAGACTTTGTTCCTCCACTCTCCTGATTCTAAACCACCTGATCCTTTTCAATAAGGAAACTTTAATGGAGAAACTCCTTTGTGTCTCGATCTATGCTCTGGACCACAGGAGGAACAGGAAGAAAGCAATTATTCACTCATCAAACCTTTACAAGCCAGGCCCTGTGTAGGGCAGCTCAGGTGCAGAACTGCTTAGACATGGCCTCAGTCTCTGAACACTTGCAGTATGGTGGACATAGAAGGGTCGGTGGGGGAAATCAGGGCTGGGGGTGGTCCCTATCAAACCCAGTCCTGGCTTTGGGTAAACAAGAGATGAAAGTATAAGTTATTTAAATAATCCACTAGATGATGAAGGACCAGACAGGATGAAACAGATGATAAAAGTAAGCGGAGTCTGAGAACGGGAGTGATCACCGTGGGAAGTTAGGGAAGATGTGCAGAACAAGCAATTAGAGCTGGCCCTTCTGGGAGGAGGAGAATTTGAATGAGGCCCACCTCCCTGAGGAAAAGTAACATCACAGACAGCGCCATATTTGACAATACCCTGACTTCCCCTTCACATTTAGAATCCTCCTAACAACATCCGTTTACTTGACATTCAAAATAACTTACACCTTCAAGTATATATTACATTTCCATTAAACTTGGTTAAGTACTAAAGGTTTCTTAGCCTATGTTTTCCTGTCTTCTCCTCTCTAATGAAGGAATTCCAGGAGTGAATTTGTCTTTTCTTTTAGTCTTGAGTTACTTCTTCAAGTAAGAACATAGCTATCCATTCATATTTTCTCTACAACATTGAGATCCTGTAGGCAAGAAACATGATGGGAGGAGCTCCGAGTCCTCCATGTCACAGAGAACAAAGACAAGCTCGCTAGGGACCTGTCAGAGTCCTTTCTCCAGCAGAAGAAGCAACAAAAAGAGGGGGATCGTTGGTTGAAGAGACACTTCACCAAGAGGCCAGAGTTTCTGCGGACTGACTCCCAATCTTAGGGGCTGTCAAACACACATGGCAGTCCCAAATTTCCACATTTTCATCATGAAAAATTTTAGAAGTTCAAAAGAATGAAAAGACAAGCCACGGACTGGGAGAAAATAACTACAAAACACTTAATCTGATAAATGGCTGGTATCCAAAATATGGAGAGACACTTAAACTCAACAATAGGAAAACAACTCAACTAAATCATGAGCCAAAGATCTTAAGAGGCACCTTACCAAAGAATATATGCAGAGGGAAAATAGGAAAAGATGCCCCACTTCGTATGTCATCATAGAAGTGTAAGTCAAAACAATGAGATATGATTACATGCCTATCAGACTAGCCCAAATCCAAAATTCTAATAACACCAAACGCTGATGAGGATGTGGAGCTACAGGAACTCTCATTCATCACCAGTGCACAGCTGTACAAAAAAATTCTCTTTCTTTATATTTTACCCAGTAGGCTTTGTTCTATTTAACAATTTTTTTTTTGACTTTTTATACTTATTTGTTAAAAGCTAAGATATAAACACTAGGCCTACACAGGGTTGATCATCAGATCTCTGCCTTCCCCCTCCGCGTCTGGCCTACCGAAAGGTCTTCAGGGCAATAACACTCACAATAACACTCATCTCCATATTAATAGCAATGCCTTTTTTTGGAATACCTTCTGAAGGACTTGCCTGAGGCAGTTTCTTTGGTTTTTTTTCCCTTGGTAAGTAGAAGGAGTACACTTTAAAATAATAACTAAGGCTCGGCTCCTGTGGCTCAATCGGCTAAGGCGCCAGCCATGTACACCTATGGTGGCCAGTTTGAATCTCCAGCCTGAGCCCACCAAACAACGATGATGGCTACAACCAAAAAATGGCCAGGCGTTGTGGCGGGCGCCTGTGGTCCCAGCTACTTGGGAGGCGGAGGCAGGAGACTCGCTTGAGCCTAGGAGTTGGAGGTTGCTATGAGCTGTGATGCCATGGCACTCTACCCAGGGGGATAGCTTAAGGCTCCGTCTCAAAAAAAAGAAGTTGGTGTTTTAGAGTTGCTGAAATCAGGGCAGGGATGTAAGTATCAGCAGTCAGCACAGAAAGGAGGGAGCGGATTCCCAAAAATGATTCTGAACTAGAATCAGAGGGTGATGCTGAGCCTCAGGGCCGTGGCAGCCTGTGCTAACAGAGAGGGACGTGGAGGATGAGGCTCAGGGGACAGGCTGGATGGAGGGCCCTTGTTGAGCAAAGATCACCACTGCTCTGTCCTGCTGCTGCTCCTACTAGGGGCCAGTTTCGTGCCCGAGCTGGGTAGGTGTGGTGGGACCCAGGTGTCCGGGTTTGTGGTTTGTTAACAAGGGCTAGAGGATTATGCTGAAAATCTCCCACTAGAGTGACCATTCGCCAGACAGCAAACACTGGTTGTTGTATGCCTGGAACTGGGTGAAACCCTCGGAGGCCCGGGGCATGGCCCCTGGCCAGGAAGGACTTACCATCTAAGGGTGAGATGGTTATGAAATACCCAGAGAGAACATCAAAAAATAACCTGACAGCCATTATCTAATAATAATATTTCTCTCCTACTTTAAATCACTTTCTTAAAGACGTTTCTTTCAAAATCACAGCCCTGTCAGCCCAAGCCCCCTGTCGCCGCCCCCTGCCAGGCACTTTCCATGTGATGGCCCTGACAGCTCTGAGTTCGGTTCCGCCCCTGACAATCAGCCTGCTTTTCAAACAGTCAAGGTTCCCTTCACTCTGGCAGGTTAGAAATAGCAGCAGTGCCCACACTGCACCTCCCTTGCTGTGACTGTCTCTGACAGTCCTCCTACCCTCGGGCGGAAGGGCCCCCTCCTATGGGCCTGAGCCCCAGGACAAATCAGTGGACACAAGCAGAGAACTTTCTACTAGCTACGATTCCAGTAGATTTGGGGAGTCACAGGGAGAAGAAGAGGAAAGGCTGTGCGTGTCTCAAGCCTGTGGGTCTGGGAGCTGGACCACTCTTTGAGAGTGTCCTGGCAGCCCTGTCCTTAGCCTGTGGTCTCATACCAGGGAGACATTAGATGGAAGAGCTCTTGTCTTGGGTGTGCAAACCCAGCTGTAGCCACCACCCGGCTGATATCTCTATCTGTAGCCACAGCTGTCCTCCCTGCCCATCTTTCCTTGATGCACAACTTCCCCCTCCCCCAAGACCTCCACCTCCTTACCCCTCAGCTCCGAGGACTCTCATTCTCCCCAGCCCAACACGATGCAGGCCAGGCTGCTCCCCCTCCAGGACAGCTGCTTTTGTTTTCCACCTGTCCTGAGCCAGCACCCCCACCAACTGTCCCATCACCACCTAGGAGGTCTCCCTGCCCTCCTATTATACAAGGCAGTCTATTGCCACATCCTACCCCATTTCATCTTGGAGAATCCAACCTACCCTCCAGCTATACCCTGTGCAGATACATTCAATGAACACGTGCTGTGCCCACCAAAGGCTGGGTACTCAGATGTGGTAGGGCACTGCCATAAACTGAATGTTTGTGTCTGCCCCAAAGTCCCTACATCCTAACCCCTAATGTGACGGGGCTCTTTGGGAGGGGATTAGGTCATGAGGGTGCAGAATGGGAGAGGCCCAGAGATTATGGAGAACCCAGATATTAAAGGGGTTAGAGGAAGTGAGACTTTGTGGGAGACTCGAGTGAGGATGTAGGCATTGAGAGGATGCCAGCAGGACAGAGAAAGAAGAGTCAGATGGTACAGAGATGTCTACTTGGTGAGGATGGCAGGGAGTCCACTGGCTTTGGCAATGGCTGGTGGCAATTTGCAAGGTGGAGAGTTGGAGGTGGGGTCTGAGCTGAGGAGAGCCAATCCTCATGAATGGGATTAGTGCCCAGCTTCCAGAACTGTGAAGAATCAATTTCTGTGGTTTATAAGCCTCCCAATCTATGGTATTTTATGAAAGTTATGTTAACCAGCTTGATGAAGATGTTTCAAGTTGTATATGAAACAGCACAATGTACCCCAT
>CAUYQV010004043.1:0-18225 GCA_963574575.1 Galagoides demidoff
AGGTGGAGGCAGGAGACTCGCTTGAGCCCAGGAGTTGGAGGTTGCTATGAGCTGTGATGCACTCTACCCAGGGGGATAGCTTGAGGCTCCGTCTCAAAAAAAAAAAAAAGGAGACATACTCTTATCATAATCTCAACCTCAGGCACAGTACCTTGATCAAGAGGAAACATCAGGCTCTCAGCTTCTCCCTGGAGAACAAAGGAGTTCAACCACACATTTAGAGTCCCAACTTCCCCAGGTACTACTCAAGGGACCAGATTCTATCTCTCCTGTCTCTAAGGGCTGATGGGATCTGGGCCTACATTTGTCCCCTAAGGAATATAGACAACAAAGCAGCAATTACCACAGCTTCATCCCCTGGCTCAGCTACTTTCACTCAAGAAGAAATAGATCTACTTTCTCTATGTCTTTATTTTCATGCCAATTCCATGTTGTTTGATCATTATAGACTTGTAGTATAACTTGACGTCTGGTAATGGTATGCCTCTAGATTTTCTTTCTTTCTTTTTTTTTTTTTTTTTTTTTTTGCAGTTTTTGGCTGGGGCCGAGTTTGAACCTGCCACCTCTGGTATATGGGGCCAGCACCCTACTCCTTGAGCCACAGGAGCCATACTCCAGATTTGTTTTTATTTCTTAGAATTGTGTTGGTTATTCAAGGTTTTCTTGGTATATACCCAGAAGAAAAGAATCATTTTATCATAAAGGGCATTTGCACTGCAGTGTTTATTGCAGCTCAATTCACAATTGCAAAGATGTGGAAACAACCCACATACCCATAAACCCATGGAAGGATTAATTAACTGGTACATGTGTGCCATGGAATACTATTCAGCCACAAAAAAGGACACTTTATATGTTTTGTAATTACCTGCATGGAGTTGAAGAACATTCATCTCAATAAAACAAGCACCCCATTTACTCAATACTAATTTGAAAGTAGTAGATAAACAACTACAGGTCCACATGAGAGAAAAACACAATTAAATTCAAGAAGATGGAGTGGGAAAGGGGAAGAGGGCTTGGTAAGTTCCCATTTAATGGGTACAATGTATGAGTATATGGCATACCTTCTCTGTGAAGGACTCAATTGCAACTTGGATGTTACCTAGCAGATGCTAATGATGTAACCTAATCATATGTACCTTTTTATTAATCCAAAATTTAAAAGAAGAAGAAATAGAAAATCCATCACTACTGTATCCATTAAACCATAACTCTCCATCCACCAGCCTTTATTTATATCTTATTAAATGTTGTACCATTTTATTTGGGGGAGGTTTCTGTCTCTTTTTTACATTTTTGTAAAATGTATATGAGGGTATATATAATTAGGTTACATTATTTACATTTGTAAGGCAAAGTCCAAAGTCTGAGTTGTAGTTAAGTCCTTCAAGTGATGAACCAAAAACAGAAAGAAATAGAAAATCTTAATAGCCTTATAACAAATAAAGAGGTTGAGGGCAGTGTGTATGGCTCAAAGGAGTAAGGCACTGGCCCCATATGCCAGAGGTGGTGGGTTCAATCCCAGCCCCAGCCAAAAACTGCAAAAAAAGAAAAAAAAAGATAAATGTAGACTCAGGATGAAGGGATGGTCATCTATATTCCAGGCATATGGAAAGCAGAAAAAAGCAGATGTTGCAATTTTATTTGCAGATACAATAGGCTTTAAACCAATAAAAGTAAGTAAGGATAAGGATGGTCATTTCATTTAAGAGTAATACTCAGTACAGTGAGATTTCAATTATTGTTTATGCACCCAACCAGAATGTACCTCAATTTATAAGAGACACTCTAATAGGCATGAGCAACTTGATTTCCTCCAGCTCCATAGTAGTCAGATTTTTTTTTTTTTTGAGACGGAGCCTCAAGCTATCCCCCTGGGTAGAGTGCTATGGCATCACAGTTCACAGCAACCTCCAACTCCTGGGCTCAAGCGAGTCTCCTGCCTCTGCCTCCCAAGTAGCTGGGACTACAGGCGCCCGCCACAACGCCCGGCCATTTTTTGGTTGCAGCCATCATTGTTTAGCAGGCCCGGGCTGGGGATTCGAACCCGCCACCTTAGGTATATGTGGCTGGCGCCTTAGCTGATTGAGCCACAGGCGCCGAGCCATTGAGCCACAGGCGCCGAGCCGATTTTTCCTTCTAAAGGTTGGAAAATGTTCCTAGCTTATAGGCTTTAAGTACAGAGTTTAGGCTCTTTGGAAGGAAAACCCTAACTTGAAACATTAGACTATCGCCCCAGCTCTGCTAGCTTCCAGCCTTGACTCCTGTGTCTCTCAAGAGCACTCCTTGTCCTCTCTGGTCGGGACTAGGCTCACAGTCGGAAGCCAAGCCTCCCGGCCCTGTTCAGTTCAGTTTTAGGTGTCTGTCCAGGGAGCAGCCCTATCAAAGGGCTGCCAGGTATCGGTGCGCCACCGCCACCGCCTGAGGGAGCCCAGCCCCACTGCTCAGTGAGCGGTCCCTGCTGTGGGGGAGGGTTGCGAAAGCCTGGGCAGGCCAAGACTGTTAGCGCATCCACCTGCTGCTCGTTGACCTCCTCCCTGCTCCACCCACTGGCCTGTTTTCCTGCGGAGGTGGCCTGGCTAGATAGGGGGAACCTGGAGCCCTGATGGGCTGGAGCAGCAAAGACTGGCAAGCCCATAGGAGGAAGGGGCTAGGACCACTTGAACCCCCAAGGCCAGCAGCTAAATTTACCCCTCTGGATAAGGATAAGTCTCAAAGAGCCATTGTTAGGCGCAGGGCCTTTGTTGGCAGAGAGGGATGGACTGGAATCTAGAGGGACTGGCCCAGGTGGGGCAGCAGACAACTCTGGAGGGATAATTGGCAGGGCAGTTCAGTTCTCCCAGTTCCGCTAAGACACAAATTACTCAGTGGGCAGTGGTGCTTGGTTGGCGTCACCTGCAATTACCTTAATAGGGCATGAGGGAGGTACAGCGTGTGGTGGGTTGGGGGCAGCCCCACTCTGCTGCATGCCTGCAAGGGGAGGGATGGAGGTGTCGGCTTCTAGCCATCTCACTGCTAGAACTATCAGAAATCCCACTGGATCCTCTTTTTTCTATCATGCCCCTCACTTGGCTGTTCTCTCCCTAGTCAGCCTGGGCTTCTGCCCACCCCAGCCCTACCGGGAGCCGGAACCGTCAGTGGCTGAACCCCCTTCCTGCCCCCTGGCTTTGGACATGAGCCTTCGGGATGCCAGCTATAGCATGGCCACTGCGCCCTGCGTGGTGGCCCAGCTGCCCTCTGAAGACATGGGCCGCCTGACAGACCCCCAGAGCAGAGACCATGGTTTCCTGCGCACCAAGATAAAGGTACCAGGGGCATGTGTGTAAACCTGTGTGCAGCCCATGAGACGTGGCACAAATGAGACACAGACAGAGAGACTGACCTGGGACCTGGGCCAAAGTTTCTTCAGAGAAGTGAACTTAGCTGGATCCCAGATGGGGTCAGGGGAAGAGACGTAGGTCTGAAGTTCTTTGGAGTCCATGTCCATGGTGGTTCAGTTGAGTTTCTGGCCACAAGAGGCAAGGAGAGCCATAGGAAGGGCTTCCTCTTTACACAGAAGTTCCAGGCTAAGTATTTAGATGTGAGCCTGGTTCTAGACCCTTCTCTGTGCTGCGTTGAGAGAGAGATGTGGAGTTAGGCACAGTGGTTAGCTGTTCCCTGGGGCGCATATCTGGCAATCACCTTGCCCAAGTCTGCTGCATCCAGTCCCTGCCACGTCCAAGGCCTTACATGTAGGGCAGGGCCTACATCAGCAACCCTACCATGTTCAGCAGCGTGAGCAGTGAGGAGGACATGAGGTGGCAGAGAGCATAAACCACAGGGCTGGCCCTGGCTGGGTCTGCGTTCCTGAAAGCTCCAGGAGCTGGGAGCATCTGCTGGCAGGGATCTAGTGGAAGGGTGCTTCTCATTGCACTGTCTTATGTGCCAAAAGACTTGGAGAGAACTGGCAGGGATTCCTGGGCTTCCTCTCCTCCTATGGAGGCCAAGTGTGTATTGTTACTTGGGGAAACAACTGAGAATTGTGCCAGGTGGTTGGCTAGAGCCAGCTGGGGCACTCCTGATTCTCACAGTTCCCTAAGCCCTAAGTGGACCCTTCCACTACCCCCTAGACCTGGGGTCGGGAGGGTGTGGGGTAAGTACAGAGAGTACAGGACAATAGGTGAGCCAGGGAGAGTCCTGACTGACCCAAAGGCCTTGACTAGGTAGATTGGAAAGCAGGACAGAATGAGGGGTAGTGACTGAGATAGTGTGGAGTGACAGGTGCTGTGATCTCCTGAGAAGGAGGAGTTGCCACCAGTGATGGTGCCACCCACAGAGCACAAGCAACCTCCACAGTGTTCACGGAGTAGAGTGTTGAGGCCCCATCACCCTGTGACACACATACCCATGCTGGTCACATGTGGAGAGCTGTTACAACTACTCTTAGCTGGACACTTTCAAAGGTGTCTGGTGGCATCTAGGATTTGTTTCAGATAATCCAAGGGCCGGGGAGATGAAACCACACTGGCCCTAAGTGACAGGGCATGGGGCTCATGCTGTTAGCCTCCAGCCTCTCCACTTTTGTATATATTTGAATTTTTCCATAATTCTAAAAAGAAATCAAAAGGGTTTATAGGCAAGAATGTCCTCAGGGTGGCAAAAGGGTTCAGACCATGCCACACAGGGCTGGCTCGAGTAAAGCATGAGCTGGGCTGGCCCACGAAGGGACTTCAGCCCTGCAGTGCCTGCCTTGGAAGACTGTGGCATGGGTATTTTTCCTGTGCCAAGGGGAAGAACAAGAGTGGATGAGCAGAAACTACAGAAACAGAGAAGTACCTGAGGATGAAATAGCTGCTTCTGCAGGTGGTGAAGGAGAGCCTGGTGGCAGTCTTGAAAGGGGACTTGGGAACCCAACTGGGAGCTGGCTCTCTGGTCCCTGGAGTGTAGGCACTGCTTTCCTCAGGGGCACTAGGGCTGGCATCTGTGTCTTCCAGTCTGTCAGCCTGCAGCCTCAGCTTCTTGATATCTGTCACAAATACTGTCCTTTCCCACAGGTGACCCTAGGGGACAGTCCCAGTGGAGAGCTCTTCACCTGTCACATCTGCCAGAAGGCCTTCACCTACCAGCGTATGCTGAATCGCCACATGAAGTGTCATAATGATGTCAAGAGGCACCTCTGCACATACTGTGGGAAGGGCTTCAATGACACCTTCGACCTTAAGAGACATGTCCGGACCCACACAGGTAAGCAGAAGCCCAAGGCTGTCCGGGTGGTGCTCTGACACCAGGAGGGAGAACACCAGACCTGCCTGGCCTGGGCACGTGGGAAGATTCCAGCAGACCTTGCTCTCCCTCAGTTAGAGGCAGTCCAGGAAGGGCATCAGAGCTCAGAACAGAAATTCTCCCAGTTTTATCCATTAGGACTTTTGATTTGAGAGCCACTCAGGAAATTGGTGATGGACCGGCCTCTCTCCATCCCTCTGTCCTAGAGTCAGCTATACTGTCCTTTGTGTCTGGGAGCTGCTGACAGGTTCTGAGGTCCCTGTCAGGTCTCTGATGCTGGCCCCTGTCCTCCCTGCAGGTGTGAGGCCCTACAAGTGCAGCCTGTGTGACAAGGCCTTCACTCAGCGCTGCTCCCTGGAGTCTCACCTCAAGAAGATCCACGGCGTGCAGCAGAAGTATGCCTACAAGGAGCGGCGTGCCAAGCTGTACGTGTGTGAGGAGTGCGGCTGCACATCCGAGAGCCAGGAGGGGCACGTCCTGCATCTGAAGGAGCACCACCCTGACAGCCCACTATTGCGCAAGACCTCCAAGAAGGTGGCTGTGGCCCTGCAGAACACTGTCACATCCCTGCTGCAGGGCAGTTCCCACCTGTGAATGGCACAAGCCTCGGGGATGCTCCCAGAGGCCCTGAGGGGGTTTGGGATCACCTCCCTGCTGCCCCATCAGTCCACTCTCCTGCGGCCTCTTGCCTGAAAACCAGTGAGACGGACTAGAGCTCCCATGCCTCAGCATCCCCCTAGGGCACACGTGCTCACTCAGGCCCAGCAATGAGCTCTGCTCATTTTTGCATTTTTGTCTTATGGGCACAGGCTGCTCCAAGCCTGGGAAGACATGTCTGAATGGGGAAGGGGTGAAGCCAAGGCTGCCTTTGATTAGAAGCAGCTGCCTTCAGAGACCCACTGTTCCTTGGCAGCAGCACTTCCCTCCCAGAATGAGGTATGAGACGGGATCCTAGCGCCCTCGCCTCTGAGTATAGGGCAGCGGCTATGGATCCCCAGTGGACAACAGAGTCGAGAGCGCTGGCAGAGAGCACCCTGAAAGCAACTGTGGTGGGGGGCTGGCAACGGCCTATCCATCTGCCAGGACTTCTAATGCTCAGGGTTCTGGGACACTCTGACAAAGAGAGGCACACGTGTGTGTGCACAGCTGTGTGTGCGTGTGCACAAGCAGGAGGCCTTTCCACATATCACCTCATTTTTAAGAAATCGACTGCAAGGTGCCAAGGAGGTTTTATTTCCTTTTTTAAAAGATGACAGTGTACAGATATTAATATATTTTTGGTGCCACTTGTGACTATTTTAAAAGCAGGATGGAGCTGGCTTTTCTCCATTCCCATGCGGTTCTATTTATCCTGGACATTTCAAACCTCCTGTGTGCCTTGGCTCTGGGGGTGGCTGCCCCAGTGCACACCCCCCCCACCCCCGTTCATTGTACCTCTGAGACATTTAACTGAAGACTTTCCCCTAGCCCTGCCCTAGAGGGTGAGTGTTCCATCTTCCCTCTGCCCTCCGGGCTCTGCTCCTCCCCATCCTTTCAAGTGGGGCCGCAGGTGACCTAAGAAGCCTATTTGCCCCCTGATAACAGATCACCGACTGCTCATGGAGTAACTCGCTATTCTAAGGCTGAGGATGTACACTGCTGGGGCTTCAGGGGTGAGCCAGGTGGTATGGTTAGTCTTTGACATCAGTCCACTGCCTGAAGTACAAGGCATGTGCAGTGCCAGGCGGGAAGGCCACCCCTTTTCCTGTTTGAGTCAAAAACTAGCACAGTAGCAAAAATTAGGGCAGATAAGAACTAACACATCAGAAACTTCCAGAGGGGAGTATCAGATGGTTACCAAATCCTATTCATAGTTTTCTTATTGACTGTTCTTCAGATGGCCAAATTGGGGTTTGAGTGCCTATGGAGAGAGCCATCCCGGGCTGCTTGCCTCCCTTCGCACAACTGTGTTTCCGGCTGATACCAGGAACGGAGGTCTACAGGGGTGTGTGTTTTGTGGAAAAGGAAAGACTGGCAGGAGTTAGAGCCACCCTGCCAGAGAGCCAGGGAGGTACACAAAAGAGATCCACAACACAGCTGGCCAGGCAGCCTCTGAGACCAAGCCCCAGCCAAGCAGAAGCAGCCTTGGATTACACTCTGAAATGTGCAGAGTGATTCTGAAGACATGTTTTATTTTACTAGATTGGGGAGCTGCTGTATTTTCGAAGTTATCTACCATAAAATAGCATTATCTGGAAGCTCTGTTTTTGTTTACATTTCTGTATCCCTGGGTTCACTGCCAGTCTGAGGCAGTCATGAGGTTCTGTGTTGTTTGTTTTATTTTATAACTTTCCCCCTAACTATTAAAACCAGAGAACTAATGATTTCTGTGGTGTTTTTGTTTGCTTGATTGTTTTTTGTTTTGTCTTAATGAGCCTTCTTTATCCTAAGCAGAGAAATTAAACATCTGATGGATTCTATCTTCAATCCAAACTTTCCCCCCTTGCAGTTATCAGTGGGCTCAATTCAGGATAAGAACCTGACCCTGATAGATTAGGTGACCTTCCCAGGGTCTTGCTTGGGCAGTCGATGCCTGCTGATCCCTAGTCTAGCCAGCTCTCCCCTTAGCAGTAGCAGTAGTAGGGCCTCCCTGGATTCTCCTCATCCTGATTGACAGCTGCCACCAGGCAACTTGGGGTTCCAGTCTTGGCTTCTCTTCAAAGCACCCTTCCAGCATTAGACCACAGAAGGAGCCACGTTCCCAAAATAGGGTGCAAAGTTCGCGTCACTTCCAGTCAGACAGCGAGGGATGGCCACACTCTGTGTGCACCTACCCAGGGATAGCCATTCTTGCACAGCACTTGTCCTGTGCCTTGCGTATTTGTAAGTGCTCTGTGGTATCGGCTCACTGGATCCTCCAACCACCCTCTGCGATTGGTTCGGTTATCACTCCCTAGCCAGGCAGAGAGGTGAGGTAGCTGCCCCAATGTCTCACAGCTAACTCGTAGTGGAGCTGGGATACCATCTAGACAGCCTGGCTCAAGGTCTGTGCTGGGAAGCACTATACACATTGCTGACAGAGAAACTAGGGAGGACTTAGCAGGACACCTGTAGACCATTAGAGTAGTAAGAAATTTACAGATCACCTGGGCTTTCCCATCACTTACCCAAGATCACTCTGGGGCCTCTGGTCCTTGACCCCAGCTCAGTGTTCTTCCATCACTGGCCAGATGGACAGGAGGAGAGGGAGGCGGAGGAAGTGAAGAGATACCAGGCCTGGGCCACTGGAGTTTTGTCCTGTGAGGCATGAGAAGTGTTGGTACCAGGTGCTGTGAGGAGAAAGGAAAACATGGATCTGACCTCTAGGGCTCCCTGTGAGCAGCCCAGAGGATTGAAAGGCCCCTAACCCTCCTGTCTCTTTAAATAGGTAGACGTGGAGTATTTCTCTTATCTAGACAAGCCTCCCATGGGAAAGGCCACCCAAATCCCTTTGTACTATCCCTAGCTACAGAGCTTATTGTTGGGAACTCAGATGATTAACTGCTATATGAACTTTAGGAAGAGAAGGGACATTCAGGAGGCACAGGATCGGTGAGGCTTCCCCTGACCCTCTGCTCTCCCATTCTTCAGATGAGCACTCAAGTAGGACAGGAGCCCTTTCCCAGCAGGGCTGGGCCAGACAGTCACATTTCGAGGGCCTATGCTCTCTCAACTCTAAGATGGGTGCCATGGGGGGAGCAAGTAAAGTACAGGGTCAGGGGCCCTCTGATGACCAGGAAGTAGGTCCTGACAGGGAAAACAAAGAGATTAATACAAGTCAATATCTAAGGACAAAAGGTGTGGTAGGACTACAAAGGCTGAGGAACCCCAAAGGGAGTCTTTGCATCCGAAAGAACAAAGGCTTCCTAGAAGAGGTGAGGGCTGGAAAAAGAGGAGGATGAGAACAGAACAGAGGAGAGAAGGTGTTACAGGGAGGAAAAGGTGGGATCAGGCACCAGTGTTGAGTAGGGCAACAAGGGCTGGGCAAGGGGTCTTTCTGTTTCCACTAATAGTCAGATGCCCTTTTCATCCAGGCAGTCACGCCACAGCCATTCTTTGAGTTCTGCCCAGAAACCAATAAGAACTGATAACAAAACAAGATTGTGGCTGTGTGCTGTGGTAGCTCACACCTATAATCCTAGCACTCTGGGAGACAGAGGCAGGAAGATCCCTTGAGGTCAGGAGTTTGAGATCAGCCTGAGCAAGAGCCAGACCCAGACTCTACTGGAAATAGAAAAAATTAGTGTGATGTGGTAGTGTGTGCCTTTGGTACCCAGCTACTCAGGAGGCTGAGGCAGGAAGATTGCTTGAACCCAAGAGTTTGAGGTTGCTGTGAGCTATAATGACACCAGGGTGACAGAGCAAGAGTGAGACTCTTGTCTTATAAAAACAAAAACAAGATTCTGAGAGACGGACAGCAGGGTGGGGCAAACTGTAAACAACAGGGACTACTAAGGTTTATGGTCTATATATGGATGTATTTTCTAGTTCTTTGTAATGAGCATATATTATTTTTATAATTAGAACAAAATAAAAATAAAGTTATAAAACAATTTAAGGGCTTTAGTTGTTTAGTTGACTTGAAGTTCAACACATCAACAGAAGATCCATGTCCCCCCCCACCAAAGAGCTAGGATGACCTTGGACACCATCAGAAGTGGCATCAACAGCCAAGTAGCCTCCCTGCACTGTGGGCCACTCACCAGAGTCAGCAGTGGCAAGGGAAGAGCAGAGGTCTCAAATTGGGAGCCTGCATGAGTGACAGCCTCTCAGTTTCCCTATCAGTAATACCAGGAGGGTTCATAAATTTGAATGTACCTCTCTGCTATAAAGATTTTACATGTTTAGGTCCCATCTTGATAAAACTCTTGAAGAAACTCACTGACAAATGGCAGTAGAGGTGAGGCGGCTGAGAGTCCAGAAGATTCCTGGAGTATGGGGGCCAACGACTATAGGGGGAAGGGCTTGCCAGGGTGGGTGGAGGTGGGGGCAGACCTGGACAGAAGTGTGAGAACGAGAGGTGCTTGTCCCACATTTTAGGGAGCAGAAGACTCTTTCAAGCCCTGGCTGCCCAGAGGGAACCACTCAGTACCAGCACTGGGACTAGAGCTGCCATCTGGGCTGGGAGCCATTTGCTAGGACTTGCTATTCATTTCTGGGACTGCAGCTGGACCAAGCAACCTCTGAGACCTTCTACTCACAGAATTCTATAAAGTCAGGCCAAAGTTCAGCGGTCATGACTTACAGGCCTAATCACCGTTCCCAGGAAGGCAGAGCCAGAGTAAAATGCTGGTGACCAGAATGGGATGGAAAAGAAAGCACTGGGAAGAGTGAGATCGGCTGCGAGACTGCTCTTGGCAGTGGGCTGGGGTGGCAAAGATCTGGGCTTGCCCCGTAGACCTGGACTCGCGTAGGCAGGGGCTCCCCTGTCTCTGCTGCGGGCCCTGTCTGTCCTCTGGGTCCACTCCCTCAGGCAATGGCAGTCCCTGACCTAGGATGTCCCACCCTCCTCACACAAAGTCAGGGTGCTTCCCTTTGCTCCTCAGGCCACCCCCTTCCCAAGTGTCTTGGGTGGATTTTGCTCCACTCTCCACCCCAGGCCAACAGGGCCCAGCTATCTCTGTTCCTATAGCCAGTCAGCTCCTGCTCTGCTCCAACCACCCTCCTCACCTGGCAGCTCTGCCCTGGCAGAGGCGTCATGGGGGCGGCAGGCTCACTGACACGTGGGGGCTCAGGCACCACGCCACTGTAGGCCGATGCTGGGGTAGGCTGACTCAGTTGGGCAAGGGCTGTACTTTGCAACTCAGACCTTCCAGGTCTGTTTTCTGATTGTCAGAGCTGTGTGTCAAGTGCCTCTGATTTCCTCTGCTCTTTTTTCTCTTTAGAAAATATTTCCATGAATTTCTACCCCGATCAATCTTTTAAAATAGAATAAAACATAATCAGAGTGTTTTTGGTTGTTTGTTTTTGGTATTTTTTTGAGATAGAATCTCACGTGTTGCCCTTGGTAGAGTGCTTGGCATCATAGTTCACAGCAACATCAAACTCCTGGGCTTAAGCGATTCTCTTGCCTCAGCCTTCCAAGCAACTGGGACTACAGGAACCTGCCACGATGCCTGGCTATTTTTAGAGATGAGGTCTTGCTCTGGCTCAGCCTGATCTTGCACCTGTGAACTCAGGCAATCCACCTGCCTTGGGTTCCCAAGTGCTGGGATTACAAGCATGAACCACCACACCTGGCCAGAGATTTTTTTTTTTTTTAAGACAGAGTCTCTCAGGCAGTGCCTGTGGCTCACTGGGTAGGGCGCTGGCCCCATATACTGAGGGTGGTGGGTTCGAACTCAGCCCTGGTCAAACTGCAACAACAACAAAAATAGCCAGGTATTCTGGCGGGCACCTGTAGTCCCAGCTACTGGGGAAGCTGAGGCAAGAGAATTGCCTAAGCCAGGGAGTTAGAGGTTGCTGTGAGCTGTGACGCCACAGCACTCTACCAAGGGTGATAAAAGTGAGACTGTCTCAAAAAAAAAAAAACAGTCTCGGCTTGGCGCCTGTGACTCAAGCGGCTAAGGCGCCAGCCACATACACCTGAGCTGGGGGTTCGAATCCAGCCTGGGCCTGCCAAACAACAATGATGGCTGCAACAAAAAAATAGCCGGGCATTGTGGCGGGTGTAGTCCCAGCTTCTTGGGAGGCAGAGGCAGGAGACTCGCTTGAGCCCAGGAGTTGGAGGTTGCTGTGAGCTGTGATGCCATAGCACTCTACCCAGGGTGACAGCTTGAGCCTCTGTCTCAAAAAAAAAAAAAAAAAAAAGACAGAGTCTCTCTCACTCTGTGGCCCGTAGGCAGAGTGTCATCATAGCTCACAGCAACCTCAAATTCTTGGGTTCAAAAGATCCTCTTTGCCAGGCAAGGTGGTTCATGCCTGTAATCCCAGTACTTGGGAGGCTGAGGCAGGTGGATTGCTTGAGCTCATGAGTTCAAGACCAACCCAAGCAAGAGTGAGCTGCCCTCCCCTCCCCCAGCCCCCGCCCCCGTCGCTAAAAAATAGCTGGGTGTTGTGGCGGGCACCTGTAGTCCTGGGCATCTGTAGTCCCAGCCACCTGGGAGGATGAGGCAAGAGAATCACTTGAGCCCAAGAGTTTGAGGTTGCTGTGAGCTAAGATACCATGGCACTCTACCAAAGGTGACCAAGTGAGGCTATGTATCAAAAAAAAAGATCCTCTTGCCTCAGTGTTTTTTGGTTTTTTTTGAGACAGAGCCTCAAGCTGTCGCCCTGGGTAGAGTGCTGTGGCATCACAGCTCACAGCAACCTCCAACTCCTGGGCTCAAGCTATTCTCCTTCCTCTGCTTCCCAAGTAGCTGGGACTACAGGCACTGGCCACATTGCCCGGCTATTTTTTGGTTGCAGCCGTCATTGTTGTTTGGCAGGCCCGGGCTGGATTTGAACCCACCAGCTCAGCTGTATGTGACTGGCACCTTAGCTGCTTGAACCACAGGTGCCAAGCCTATTTTTAATTTTTTTTAGTAGAGACGGAGTCTTACTGTTGCTCAGGGTGGTCTCTGAACTCCTGAGCTCAAGCAATCTGCCTGCCTCAGCCTCCCAGAGTGCGAGGATTATAGATGTGAGCCACTCAGCTCAGCTAGGGATCTTAAAATGTCAGAGATGCAAGGGGTGAGGAGCCAGGGGCATTGCTGAAAGCTGCCTAAATCTCAGGGGCATTCTTCCTAGTCTAGAGCTCCACTTCCAGCTTCAGACCCATGGGGCAGAGACACACTCTGTCCTGTCTCCACCCCCCTACCCCTCCAGGCAGGGAGAAGGGAGGCCACAGAGCTCCATGTCCAGGCTGCTGAGCAACCCTGCCTGTCAACATTGCGGCAGCACGTCTTGCTCTGCAGAACACAGGGGCAGTGCAATTGAGTGTGACACAGGACCAAAAAAGACCTTGGGGCACCAGGAGTTGTTTGTCTCTTCCTACTAAAGCAAGAGCCCTTGGAGCATGATTTGGCTTTAGAGACAGACATAATAAGTCCTGTAATCACAGTAATCACTGCTTCCATCATTGAGCTCCTACTATGTGCCAGGCAGAGGGGCTTCCTTCTGACATCATCTCTCACCTCCACAACAACCCTGGGAGGTAGCTATTATTGTTGCTATTTTTAGGCAGAGAAATTGAGGCTCAGGGAGATTAATCATCTTGCTCAAGGTCACACGGTGAGTGATGAAGCTGAACTTGAGGTTTGCTGGACTCTAAAGATTGGGCTTTTGTTTCTCAAATCCTCAGTGATGAGGAAGTGAGGGGTCCTTTCCATTCATTCCTTCACTTATTCTCTGGACACTGAGCAACTACTTTGTGCCAGGCATGGTGCTGGCGGTCAGGGGATGCAAAGATGACTAAGATGGCCTCTGTCCAAAAGGTCACCTTCTGGGAGGAGAAATAAACATGGTCCAGTCCAGGAAGCAGAAGGGACAGGCATACCAGCAGGTGATAACTGAAGACAGCCAGGAGGGGGCTGGGCTGTCCCTGGGAACAGGGACTAGTCTTGAGATGGACTCTGCCCTTAAGCAGAAATGTCTTAAACTTTCAATGTCACTCCATGTCAACAGAGTTGGAAAAAGAGAAAGGAGGAAGAAATACTAACATGGTTGAGCACCTCCCTACAGATTGCACGCTGTATCTCATTTTATCTTCCAACAACCCTGAGAGGTCGGTACTAGTACCGTCACTATTTATAGATAAAGATAGTCAAAAGTAAAGAGGTTAAGAAACAGCCAGGTTTACCACACACTACCTGCAGAATGGAATGTCCTGGCTTTAAGTCTGGCGTTTTCTCTAGAGCAATGATTTTTCAACAGGTGCACGGCAGTATACTGGTATGTATGCCACTGAGAGGACCTTAGGTGCGCCACAAAAATGTTTAATGATTGTTAATTAAATTATTTTCGAAAGAAGTTCAAAGCACAGTAAGTATATTCTTTTCTTTTACTCTTTTTTTTTCTTTTTTGTAGAGACAGAGTCATACTTTGTCATCCTTGGTAGAGTACTGTAGCGTCACAGCTCACAGCAACCTCCAACTACTGGCCTTAGGCGAGTCTCTTGCCTCAGCCTCCCTAGTAGCTGGGAGCTGTTGCAATTTGGCTGGGGCCGGGTTTGAACCCACCACCCTTGGTATATGGGGCTGGTACCCTACTCACTGAGCCACAGGAGCTGCCCTCTTTTACTCTTTTTTTTTTTTTAAATAAAAAAAGTTTCACTTTGTCACCCTTGGTAGAGTGCTGTGGCATCATAGCTCCCAGAAACCTCAAACTATTGGGATCAAGCAATTCTCTTGCCTCAGCCTCCCAAGTAGCTGAGACTACAGGCGCCTGCCACAATGATTGGCTAGTTTTTTTTTAGAGACAGTCTTTTTTTTTTCTTTTTGTAGAGACACAATCTGACTTTCTCACCCTCAGTAGAGTGCTGTGCTGTCACAGCTCACAGCAACCTCCAACTCCTGGGCTTAGTCGATTCTCTTGCCTCAGCCTCCTGAGTAGCTGGGAATACAGGCACCCGCCACAGCGCCCAGCTATTTTGTTGTTACAGTTTGGCCGGGGCCGGGTTTGAACCCACCACCCTCGCTATATGGGGCTGGTGCCCTGCCCACTGAGCCACAGGTGCTGCCCTGATAGGCTAGTTTTTAGAGATGGGGTCATGCTCTTGCTCAGGCTGGTCTCTAACTCCTGAGCTCAAGCAATCCACCTGTCGGCCTCCCGGAGTGCTAGGATTGCAGGCATAAGCCACCATGGTCAGCCCTCTTTTACTCTTTTTTTGATCAACATAATTTAAGTGTGCCACAAAAGTTTAATTATAGGTTCAAGTGTGCCGTAGGACAAAAAGGTTGAAAAACACTGGTATAGAGCCATCAAATGTCTTCCCAGAAATGTTTGGAAATATAAGAAAAGAAAGTGTGGACACCCCTAAGCCCAACTGCAGGGAAAACAAGCCAAAGATCTACAAGGGAGACCATGGGTGCTGAGGCTAGCTCCCATGACCCAGTGCCAGATGAGTTTGTTCCTGCCAAAGTCACAGCCACGTCTGTCTTTTAAGTGTTCTAAACCTAGAGAAAGGCAGAATGGGAGTGCACAAAGGAAGAGGAAGCTGCTCAGGGGATCCATGGTGGGTCATGACATTCCAAACCCACAGGAGCTCTGAAATGAACTCCCAGCATCCACCCCCAGATATATCCTGACCTCCTCCCTACAGTCCTAGTTTTCCAGAGTGATGATCTGGGTCGAGTAGGAAGAGTAGGAAACTCATCTTGTCTTCACTGCCTCAACTGGGCTGGGCCAGTCCAGCCGGCTCCTGCTGGGCACCCTCCCGCCTCCTCTGCCTCTCCCTCTCAGAGGCGACTCCAGGTAACAGGCCCAGGCGCCTCCTCCTCCCCACGCGCAGCGGATGAGTTGCTGAAGGGGACCAGGAGAACTGGAAGGACTTGTGGCCCCTTTGCCAGCGGCACAAACAAACCTGCCAGCGGTAATAACAGGGCAAAGGAGCGGACCCGCCCGGCTGGCAGTAGCCCCATGCCAGTGCACCTTGCTCAGAAGCCAGAGGGGCCCTCAGAGAGGGAAGTTCTTCATGTTATGACCAGGAAAGTCCCTCCTGCTCACCCTCAACAAGAGGACAGCCTTCTAATCCTAATCCTTTTTTATGTGTTTGTTTCCCCCCACCATCTTTCTTTTCTCTCTTTTTTTTTTTGTTGTGGTTTTTGACTAGGGGTGGGGCTGGGGGCCCTACTCCTTGAGCCACAGGCACTGCCCCTCCCTCACCATCTTTCCAGGGAGTTCTAAGAGGTTCACAGTAGGGTGTTCTGAAGCACTATGCAGGGACCTCTGGGAGTCTACCATAACTCCTCAGGCATAGTTGTGTGAGGGGAAGGAGACCCTGGGTTCTGGAAGTCCTGCAGAAGGAGTGGAAGTGGACCTTACAGAGCTTGGTGCCCAGGCGGGAGGAGTGGCCTTCCCAAGGAAGCCAGAAGACCCTATAAAGTTTACTTCGTTTGGGGTTTGGAATGTCAACTAAGACACATAGACTGGGGGTAACTTGCCAAGGGGAAAGGAGGAGAGGGCCAGGCATCATGGTTCATACCTGTAATCTTTGCACTCTTGGAGGCCAAGGTAGGAGGATTGGCTTGAGGCCAGGAGTTTGAGACCAGCCTGAGCAAGAGTGAAACTCTGTCTCTACCAAAAGTAGAGAAAATTTTCCAGGCATGGTGGTGTTTGTCTTTGGTCCCAGCTACTTGGGAGGCTGAGGCAGTAGAATCACTTGAGCCCAGGAGTTTGTGGTTGCTGTGAGCTGTGATGACACCATTTTACTCTACCTGGGGCAACAGAGTGAGACTTTGTCTTGGATGAGTTTCCTACTCGACCAAGGAAGGAAGGAAGGAAGCAGAGAGGAGAGGGGAAAGAAAGCAAGGAACCCATGGTCTGATTGGGAGAGGCAGGGAAGACCAACGTGGACAAAAATGCAAAGTGGTTCATTAAACTGTGATGCCAGAAAGAGTCTTTGGCAGATAATTTTTTAGCCTTAATATAAAGAATTGTTACATATTTATAAGAAAAATAAAATACATACCACAGAAAACTGGCAAATAGTATGGATTAACTATTCATAGAAGAGCTTCAAATGATAAAAGTTATGAAAAATTCATTATTTGTAATAAAAAAGATGAAAGTTAGACACATATTACCTATAAATATCTAATAATATTTAACAAGTAGGAAAAATCTAAATACTTAAATGTAGAGTACATTAAAAGATTATGATGAAAAACATATCCATTAAATATGCTGTTATCAAATATTTCAGGAATATATTTATATTATATTAAAAAGCAGGTTCCAGGTTAGGTGCAGTGGCTCATACCTGTAATCTTAGTACTCTGGGAGCACTGCCTCAAGGCAGTGAGATGGCTTGAGGTCAGGAGTTTGAAAATAGCCTGGGCAAAAGCAAGATCCTGTCTCTACTAAAAACAGAAAAATTAGCCAGGCATTTGGCAGGTGCCTGTAGTCCCAGCTACTCAGGAGGCTGAGCCAGGAGGATCACTTGAGCCCAGGAACTTGAGGTTGCTGTGAGCTAGGCTGATGTCACTGCCCTCTAGTCAGTTGACAGGACAACACTCTGTCTCAAAAAAAAAAAAAAAAAAGTCCCTAAACAGTATTATAGAGTAGGCACATTAGTTGTTTTTATAAAAATAAGCAAATCCAAGTATTTGTCATAAAAGTTTGGAAGACTAAATACCATGGTGTTTACAATACTAAGTTATGGCTCAATGGCAGAATTATTTTTATTTTCTTTTGTTTGTCTATATTTTGTACTTTTCCTGTAATGTTCCCACATTCCTTTTATAACAAAAAGAAATCTTGGTGATTTTGAAAGAGTCCCCAGCAGAGGAGATGTCAAAATCATTTACTTCATGCATCAGATCTTTACTGAGAATTGGCGATCTTCCATCTAAGGGTCACAGTGAGGTGGGCGGGAATAGGTGCAAGGAAGGCTGAGGTGACAGATTGTGTGAGGGTGACCCAGGAATACCAGTCATGATGTTACTCTGAAATCTAAAGAGGGGTTCACAACATTATGTGAGCAAAAAGAATTTGGATTCAGAGGCTGCTGAGTTTGAATCCAAGTCTGCCAGTTGACTCTGAGGAAGACACTTTGCCTGGCTAAGACTCAATGTTATACAGGGGAAGTAACAATAATGCAAGACTATTCTGAGGATTACTCAAGATAATGGAGCTCGGCACCTGTGGCTCAATCGGCTAAGACGCCAGCCACGTACACCTAAGGTGGCGGGTTCGAATCCCCAGCCCGGGCCCGCCAAACAACAATGATGGCTGCAACCAAAAAATGGCCAGGCGTTGTGGCGGGCACCTGTGGTCCCAGCTACTTGGGAGGTGGAGGCAGGA
>CAUYQV010004046.1:0-18066 GCA_963574575.1 Galagoides demidoff
TCAAACTGATCAACACAGCCTTCATGTCATTTTCTCAGTTATTGTTTTAAAACGTTCTGATTCTACTCTTAGAGAGTTTCACTTGTACCCCTGTAAGATAAACCTCAAAAATGGTCTCTCCAATCCCCCTCCCTCCACCCATTTCCCCCTCCCTTCTCCCTCCCCTCTCCCCACATTCTTAGGCTATTTGGTTATAGCTTTCATATAAAAGGTATAACTTAGTTTCATAATGGGGTGTGTACATTGGATACTTATGATCACACACAAAAACATGCAAGATGTACATTGGATACTTATGATCACACACAAAACCACCATAGATGGACATAAACACTATGATACACTGATATAACAAGGTTATGAAACCTTACTGATTTGTTTTATATAGTGCCACCAAGTAAGTGCATGGTGACAAGTTCACGGACTTAATTGTTGAACCTCATCATTACTCAAAAATAGCACTAGGCATTTTTAAATGAAGTGCTCACCAAAGATAGTGGGCATAGTGCTAATGATCAACACATGGATCAATAGAAGAGGACAGAAGTGCAGTAATAAACCCAGATTTATAGGGCGAATTTATTTTCTACAAAATTCCAAGTTAATTAAATACAGAAAATATAACTTTTAAATAAATGTTGCAGAGACAAGTGAATATCTTTTATGGAAAACAATACATCAGGGAGTCTCCTGTGGCTCAAAAGATTAGAGCACCAGCCCCATATGCTGGAGGTGGCGGGTTCAAACCCAGCCCTGACCAAACACTGAGAAAAAGAAAATCACCTTCTCCAGAAAAATTGGCAAATGATTTTGAATAGATAATTCACAAAATAATATTTATAAATGACAAATAGGCATAAAAATATGTTCAATAATTTTGGTTACCCAGAAAATTAAAATTAAAACAATGAGATAACAAACCAGAATTACTAGATTTACTAAGGCAAAAACATTTGACAATGCTCAATATTAGCAAGAATGTAGAGCAAATAGAAATCTCAGCATTTTCTGATTGAAATACACAATGCTATAGCCATTATTAATTGGTAAATATATAAACAAATTGTTATATCCTATACCACAGGACATTCCTCAACAATAAAAAGAAACAAAACATATATACATAGAAAGATGTGAGTGAATATCAAAAATATTGTGTTATGTTTAAAAAGCCTCACATAAAAGTATAAACCTTATTATATCATGTATATGAAACTGTACAAACTGTAAAACTCTAAGCACGGAAAGATCAGTGTTTGCCAGTGGCAGGGGAGGAGGTGCAAGGAGGTAAGAATTAAAACGGAGCCTAATGATATGGTTATACACTTTAGTTGACTAGAAATATTTTATATTATAATTCATATGGAAGTGGTTACATACCATTGCCAAAATTCATCAGCCTGTACAACAAAAAGGGTTAAATTTATTCTAGTTTAATATTTATGATGGACATTAGTGTTTCAGCTAAAATCAGGTTCATATACTTTAGAATTGAATTTTTATACTCCTTCCTTTGCAAAAATTGAGGCTTCTTGTATTGCCATTGGTATAATCCAATCTAAGAATAAAAGATTATGCTTTGATGCTATTCATGAGTATTGCAGATAAAAGTAAGAAACTACTATTTGAGTCAGATTAGGTTTAAAATAAAAAGGATTTATAGTTGCAGTAATACTTTCGGACTTCCATGGCTCCTTAATGTTCCTATATGTCTTTTTTTCTGGGTCAACTTATTTCATTTATTTATTTCGTTTTTTGGCCTGGATTGGGTCTATACAATGCATAGGAGCAAGAGAAATGAAAAGCAGATACCTCATCACGGGAGAGAATCCTAGGTGAACTCTGTTTACAGAATATAATATGACACCGAAGTGATCAATTTTTTTTCTTTATTAAATCGTGACACTGTACATTCATACTTCATTCTCTGACGAAGTACTTAATCATTAAGCCACCGCATACTAAGGAAAATCAATATTATCTGTGTTTTGTAAATACATTTTTCTAGTCCCAATATGTCTCTATGGAGAAATACATATTGAGCCACACTTCGGATGGTGGCTTTGTTGAAGGACCGGGAACAAAGTGCACTATATATCACAAGCTTTTATCCAAGATTTGTTGATTAATTTTTTGAATAATAGTAAAATGTGGTGAGAAGGAAAACAAGATGAGCAAAAGCTCTGGTAGAAATCTGTCAAGCAAGTACACACTCCTATTATTTATGCATTGAAAACCACATGATTTGCGTGATTTTTACATTATGGTCTCCCTAAGGACTCTGTAGTGATATTGTAGATGCTGATGGTAATAACACGAGAAAGAAATAGTAAGAAAGCAAGGAGGGCGAGAGGTGCTTGGATGCTTGATTTCATTTTAAACCAAAGCAGTGTTTTCTCATTTGTTTTGTTGTTTTGTTTGTTTTTGTTTAATGTTACCTATTATAAAGCTGTCCACAAAATTAAATAACTGTAGAGGTTTCCGGTCAAAAATGTGAAATATCTGCATTTTATACAATATGTTGACTTTAAAATTTGTGTTTATCATTCATATTTGTCACTAGTAAATGTTCTGCAAGGATTTGAATGATTATTTTCTAATAATATGGTAACTAATTGAACACAAAAGAAGCAGAGAAAATTGAAATATCTCTAGTTAGTGAGAAGAAATTACAGCTAGTGGAAATATTGCTTTAAATCAATAGTAACTACAGATTTACTTTCTCTATTACTGGAACTATACCTGGAAATATACGCCAGATGCCCTTAAGGTTTTATGTTATATCATCAAAATCCATAACCATAAAAAGTAAGGATGAATAATATTGCGAATGGTCTTTGAATGTCATAACATGATATATAATAATTCAATGTCCTAGAGGTAAATAATTGTGAAGATTATGATAATGATGATAATGATTTTAAGTAGGGAAGGGACCGCGGGGAAGAAATGCGTAGCAGTAGAGGAGAATAAGCTGGGAAGAGAACGAAGTTAGGGTAACAGATAGGGAAGAGAAAAACATAAGAAATACAGAGAAAGGCTCAGCGCCTGTGGTTCAATCGGCTAAGGAGCCAGCCACGTTCACCTAAGGTGGCGGGTTCAAATCCCCAGCCCAGGCCCACCAAACAACAATGATGGCTGCAACCAAAAAATGGCCAGGCGTTGTGGTGGGCGCCTGGAGTGCCAGCTACTTGGGAGGCGGAGGCAGGAGACTCCCTTGAGCCCAGGAGTTGGAGGTTGCTATGAGCTGTGATGCCATGGCACTCTACCCAGGGGGATAGCTTGAGGCTCCGTCTCAAAAAAAAAAAGAAATACGGAGAAAGGGGACATAGGGGGATAGGAATCCTGGATGGCTGTGAATTTTTGGATTTGGTAACTCTTCTCTCTCATTCTCATATATAGTGTATGACCACACCCATAGCAATATCTATGCAATGCTTTTTACTTTGTTTAATGCCAAGAATTGGCAGGTCAATTGCTAGAAATGTCAACGACATGTGCCAAAACAGCACTCAGGGTTTAAATAACCTATCGTGAGGTGGACTTACAGGCAATACACTGGGAAATTAAGTCAAACTTGAAATAAGTGGCACCAGCAAAATAGTGTAAATTTAAAATAAAAACACTGTAAACAGCTATTTTTTAAAATCAATATGTAAGTAAATTATCCTGAAATACAAACATGGGAAAATACAAAATTTATCATGAAATATTCAGAATATTCTATCACTTTCTAGGATGGTTTCCACAGAGTTATTTTATCGTCAGAGACACTAATTCTGTTTTGCATTTGTCGTTCAATACAATAAGCTCTACTGTATACAAAAGGCAAGGAACACTGAGTGTGTAGACAGGAAAAAGCAATGCTATCAGGGCCCAGTACTTTTGACTTTTCAAGTCATATACAAAATCAAAAGATTTTCAGAAGCTAGACATTTTTCTCTATCACAAATTTAGCTGAAATATTGGTCGATGTATATAATTGTCCAGCAATCTAGCTGGACTCGCGTTGACATTAGGATTGTTTCTTGTTCTTACTGGGAAAGCTAACAAGTCTGCATGATCAACCTACCCGCTACTTGCAAGATGCAGGCTCCTTTTCCTGAGGGGGTGGGCCTCAGATAAGTCACTTCCTCCAAAAACTTTTTTAGATTCAAGTTACATTCTCAATGACTTCTTTTTTTTTTTCTCTGCAGGCACAATAACAAATGAAAACATATATAATCAGATTATGTCACAAAGTATAAACTTCTCTTTAACTGTACAGTGTGTGACAAACTATTTTTAGTTCATTAATATAAAGAATAATACAAATTTAATTTTTGATAAGCATGGCAGCAGAATTTCTGTGAAATGCATTTTCCATTTCTTATTTCACTTTAAGCAAAAATATACTCGCATCTACTTCTTCAATATTAGATGGATTTGAAGTCTGTCAACGAATACATATTTAATCAAATTATGTCACAAAGTACAAACAATTATTTTCCTTTTCTAGAAGATGAAAGATATGTTTTGTATATATTTGAAAAAAATTGTATAATTTTTAACCCAAATCCAATAGCAGAGAATTACTTTGAAAAGTTTGGGAACTAGTCTCAAAAATGATTGAACCAAGATTATGAAAATATTCAAGATTGTGTGTTGAAAGAATGTGCTTAATCAGCCATGTTTTAGAAGTACAGTTGGTCCAAAATTTGGCAAAGGATACTACAAGCAAAAACTGAACTAAGAAGTGAAAGTGAAGATTAGACACCAAATGTTTTCTAAAATGGGGTTTTCAAACTATTGATAGATATAATGGTTATTTAAAAATGTATATTAATCTATATACATATACACATACAAATGGAAATATTTATGTACAATATTCTGCTTTCTACAATCTTTTGATAGACTGAAATCTTTATTTTTTTTAAGTAGAAATCATTCTAAGTACCTTACTAAACTACTGTATAAGAAAAATATTTCAGTTTTATTTGAAAACTTTCTTTGAAGAAAAATGTTTACAAATTATTATTAATGATCAACATACACTCAGAATATCTTTCATTAATGTTATTCTCTTTTCTATTTTGATAAATAGTGATGTTTTACTTGTATAATTCTATAGGTCATACTGATCAAATACCATTGATTTCTTTGATTTAAAATTTTATGCAATAATGCAGGCTTAGAGTATAGAAAGAGAATATTGTAAGAAATATATTGAGTAGAATTATTTAACAAATGTTGATGTTACGATCTAGCGAAAGTTATTATTGAAATACACACTAGAGTGAGAAAAATTATAACTAAAATGTGAAGAGAAAATTAAGAAATAAATTAATGAAGGTCTCTCTTCAGACCTCTCTTATCTGAAGAGAAAATTAAGAAATAAATTAATGAACAAAATTAAAAAGAGCCAGGACAAGTTCTGGATTTCAATATATAACTTCAGAAAGTTTTAAAAGTCTGGGCAAATATGTCTTGGGGCCCAGCTCAGTGGCTAAGGCTCCAGCTACATACACTGGGGCTGGCAGGTTCGAACCTGGCCTGGGGCCAAACAACAATGACAACAGTAACAACAACAACAAAAATAGCTAGGTGCTGTGGTGGGCCCCTGTATCCCCAGCTACTTGGGAGGCTGAGGCAAGAGAATCACTTAAGCCCAGGAGTTTGAGGTGAGCTAAGACATCACAGCACTCTACTGAGAGTGACATAGTGACATTCTGTCTCAAAAAAAAAGGAAAAAAAAAGTTTGGGCAAATAAAGCCAATATTTTAGATTTGTAATTTTTCAAGAACTGTAAGCAAAAATCTCCAAACCATAAATAACAGTTCTAAAATAGTTTATCATTCATAGATTTTATGTCTGAGTCCAATAATATTCATATTTGCTATTGTTTGTATTATTTAAACTGTGTACTATGGGCCTTTGGAAGACCCACTTTTATAACTGAAGTCAAAACACTTGCCCGTGAGAAGGAAAGGGGAAAAGAAAGAATAAAACAACTCTGTGACTTGTTTTAATAATAAAACTTTCTGAATAATTAAAATGTCTTATTTGTGAGGAAAAGTTGACAGGTAGAAAATTCCTACAGCATTTATGAATGTGTACATAAAATATGTCGAGCAGAAAAAACAGCTTCAGTAATTACTGTGCACTGGGCTTGAATACTATGATGTGCAGTAAAGGAGACAAAAAAGCATAGACAATTCTTATTTATTCAAATATACATTCATAATGAAAACCTTAAGTATGTTATCTTTTATACTAGTTAACAAGGTTACTTTAAGAATTACACACAGATGGGTTCGAATCCCCAGCCCGGGCCCACCAAACAACAATGATGGCTGCAACCAAAAAATGGCCAGGAGTTGTGGCGGGCACCTGTGGTCCCTGCTACCTGGGAGGCTAAGGCAGGAGACTCGCTTGAGCCTAGGTGTTGGATGTTGCTGTGAGCTGTGATGGCATAGCACTCTACCCAGGGGGATAGCTTGAGGCTCTGTCTCAAAAAAAAAAAAAAAAAAAAGAATTACACACAGATGTGTATATATATATCATATATATTACCCATTTAAAAATCTGTATACAATTTACTGTCAAAGACAAAACATCTTTTAGTTTATTTGAATTTAATTTATTAATATTTTTAATGAATCATATAATTTGTACTTATGATATACATTAACACAGTTAATGTTTACTTGCTGGAGTTGTGTGACAGGTATAGGGATATTGAAATGTGTGGGTACCCAAAACAAGTACTCATTAAATTTCCTAATATTTGTGCAAATGAAGTCCCTAATATGATTTGTACCAATACATGAAATAGCAGTTCTCTAAACTACTTTATCTATCAAATTTATGGTGAGGCTCCTGCAAAACATCTGTTCTTAGAAACTTGACTGTAAATGTTACCTTTTAAGAGCTTTTACATCAGTGGAAACAGCAGTGGACCTGCCAAAGACTGACTTTTTCTGTAAATAATAAAAAGTGAAAGGCTCACAATGATACAAACGCATCCACCACACGGTATGTTTTGTGCTTTTTATGTTACGTCCTTAAAATGCTAGCTTTATGGAGTATAAAGATGGTCTCAGTTGTCACAAATAGGATCACATTAAATACTTTAAGTTAAAGAGTTATATAGAGCAATTAGGGTTTTTTTGCATTTTGTCAAATGTGTGTAAAAAGAAAAAAACATTTTTAATAATGCAACTATTATTAGGCAGGTGGCAATTTGGCATCATGCAGACAAACCATCTGGCTAAGGGACTAAAATTCCTCTTTTCATAAACTTTTTATAACAAAAAAAGTGACAAAGATATATATTATTTTTGATGAAATGACTGTGTTATACTATTTTAAAATACAATAATTCACAAAGTTCATTTTATAATTATAAAAGCTATTTTAAATATTTAATATCTATCAGTATTTACTATGATTTTTCTGTGGTATTTTTTGAAGGTATGATTCCTTGTAAAACAGTTTTTTTTATTTTCTTTAAGTATATTTTGTGCATGTACAATTCCTCTTTATTTAATTTTTGTTTTGGGCCTGAATCCTAGGCATTGGAGAGGACCTTGATTCTAAGATAGTTATGCTGCGTCTTAGTCAATTTGCGTTGCTATAGGGTAATACATGAGGCTGGATAATTTATAAAGAGACAAGCTTTATTTGGCTCAAGGTTCTGCAGGCTGTACAAGAAGCATGGTGTCAAAATTTGCTTCCGATGAGGACTCGAAGAAGCTTTCTCTGATGGCAGAAGGTGAAGAGGAGTCAGCCTGGGCATATCACAAGGTCAGAGAGGAAGCGAGAGCAGGGCGGAGGTGCCCGACTCTCTTCAACAATGATTCTCCTAGGAACTAAGTGAGTACTCACTCACTCCCAGGACAGTGGCATCCGGTTGCCTATGATAAATCTGTTCTCACCTTCCAAACATCTTTCACGAGTGTTCAGCTACGGATCAAATTTCAACATGAGACTTGTTAAGGCCAATCAAACTACAGCACACTGTTCACTGCTGTCCCTCAATACAGAATTTGACATTATTTAACATACTTATAGTATCTAACTTACCTTAAAAATTAATATACTTCAAATTCTGAAAAAAAAACCTTAGTATTTGTTTGTTTGTTTTTTAAAACAGTGTCTCACTCTGTTGCCCTTGGTAGAGTGCTGTGGTGTCACAGCTCACAGCAACCTCCAACTCTTGGACTTAAGCAATTCTCTTGCCTCAGTCTCCCAAGTAGCTGGGACTACAGGTACCCACCACAATGCCCGGCTATTTTTTGTTGCAGCTTGGCCAGGGCCAGGTTTGAAACTGCCACCCTCGGTATATGGGGCCAACACCCTAACCACTGAGCCACAGGTGCTGCCACCCCCCCCAAAAAGCCCTTGTATTTGTAATTGTTAATACTATAAAATAATATTATGTATGTGTGTGTATATATATATATATATAAAATATACATTAGGAATATATGAGTAGAAAACAGGAGGGAACTTGTATAAGCCAACAGCAACACATATATAATTGTGAAAAAAACCTTGTGTTTATAACAGTTAATATTATAAAATAATATTATGTATGTATGTATGTGTGTATATATATACACACACATATATATCTATGCATGCTAATATACATTAGGAATATATAAGTAGAAAACAGGAGGAAATACTTGTATAAGCCAACAGTAGCACATTTGAGAAAAAAAAAGAATGAACCTGCTGTATAATGTACATCCAAACAGGGCTTAATCTGTATAGTTGTTTTATGTACCTACTATACACATACACACATGCACACACACACATACACGTGCCAATTTTGAACAAAAGTAGGCTAATATAGATTTTTTTCTGAATTTCCCTTTTATTTCAAATTCTGATGTTATTTTGTAGTAGTAATTTTTTATTGGCAATAAGTTTTCTCCTACTCTTAAAGGTAAATGTGCAAGTTACTATTTTTAGGTAGCTATAGAACATGCCAGAATATTTGAGTACCCTGCATATTCTTTTATAGGTTAATGGAAGAAGAGTTTAAAATGTCAGCATAAAATAGATTGTCCATGAAACTATGTTTCAATTTAGAAGGCAAATTTTTGCTTTCATAATTATCTACATATTTTAACTTTGTGACATTCTCCTTCATATAAGAAACATCTTTATTTCTAATTCATCTTTTTGTTCTCTAACAAAGCTTGTAGTAACTGATACGGATTGTATTGGTCTACTTGTTGAATTTATGTGTGCAGATAATAATTAAAATATATCATGTTTTCTTCTTTTATTATCCTAAGTATAATCCACAGATACCTGTTTTTTGGCACCTTTCACTTGGTACTCATTGTGAAAATAATACAACTGTCTTTGTTTATATCATTTCGCTAATCCTCCTGTGTCTGTTTCTAAACATTGGCTATTTACTATGTTTCCTTCCTACTGTTAAAAAATAAAACAGAGCACACTATAAAACTAATAGAAATAGAATCTTTTTTTTATATTTGAATATGCTGAACAAAAATTAAAACATTTATTTTGTTTGATGATCAATATTTGAATTTATTATCAAAATTTGAAAATTTCTTCCATGTGATAATATATTCATCAATATGGTTTAACAATAAATAATAATCGGCCTTCTAAATTCTTTTTCTTATGGAATTTCACTTTTAGTATACTTAAAAATGTAGTTTACTTACTCATCAGAATCAAATGAGGTAATTATTTTTTTTTTAACAAATAGGAGTCTGATTAGTTACATTATGACCAAAAATGATTTACAGATTCACTGCAATTTCCATTAAAATACCAAGGCTATTTTTTTTATAGATCTAGAATAAGGAGATCTAAGAAATAATAATTCTTTCTGTGGAACCACAAAAGACTCCAAATAGCCAATGCAAGCTTATACAGTAAGAACAAATAGGGAGGCATCACTTTATCAGACTTCAAGCTATAATACAAGGCTATAGTAACCAAACACTGTGGTATTGGATCAGAAATGAGAACACGGAGATGATCTCACCTTCATACTCCCATCTAATCTTTGATAAATGAGGCAAAAACTCATAATGGGGAAGAATTCTTATTCAATAAAAGATGCTGGGAAACCTGAATAGCCACATCTAAAAACTGAAAGTTATCTTCATCACTCACAAAAGTTAATTCAGAATGGATAAAAGACTAAAACCTAAGGCAGTAAACTTTAAGAATCCTAGAAGGAACTGTTGGGAAACTCTTACAGATATCAGCTTAGGCACAGAAGTCATGATGAAGACCCCCAAAGCTATCACAGCAACCACAAAAATAAATAAATGGAACCTGATCAAATTAAAAAGCTGCTAAACAGCCAAGAACATAATCAAAATAGCAAGTAAATAACTCACAGAATGGGAGAAAATATTTGCCTGCTACACAACTGATAAAGGCAGGATAACCAGAACCTACAAAGAATTCAAGCAACTCAGCAAGAAACAATAAAACAACCCCATTAAAAATGGACAAAAGACATGAACAAAAACTTCAAAAGAAGATATTCTAATGGTATTAAACACATGAAAAAAATGCTCAATATCTCTAATCAACAGGTAAATGCAAATCAAAACCACAGTGGGATATCACCTAACTCTAATGAGAATGGCTTTTATCAACTAGTCCCCAAACAACAGATGCTGGCTTGGGTGCAGAGAGAAAAGAACACTTATCCATTGTTGAAGGGAATGAAAACAGATGCAACCTCTAAGCAAAGTCATATGGCTATACCTCAAAGAACTAAAAGTAGACCTCCTATTCATTTGATCTGGCAATACAACTATCAGGTATTTACCCAAAGGAACAAAGTCATTTTGTCAGAAAGACACAGGCACTATAATGTTTATTGCAGCACAATTCGCAATTGCAAAGATGTGAAAACAACCCAAGTCACCACTAACACGTGAATGGATTAATAAAATGTGGTATATTCATTTTACAGAATACTACTCAGCCATGAAAAAAAAAGTCATCTAGTATCTTTTATGACAACCTAGATGGAATGATAAACCCTTCCTCTAAATGAAACATCACAAGAATTGAGAAGCAAAAAAAGTACTCAATACAAATTGGTTGGAACTAATTGACTGACACTTAAGTGCACATATGGAAGTAAATTTCAATGAAAATCAGGGTGGGAGGAGGGAGGAGGAGAGGATCATTAAATTATTCCCATGTATTGGTGTACAGTGCACAATATTAAGTGGTAGGCACACTTACAAGTTTGACTCAATCTGTACAAAGCAAAGTGTATAAACAAAATGTGCATGCCCCATTATTCCAAAATATAAAAGGATGCATGATGTAAGATAAAGAAGTAAAGTGGGAAAGAGAACCAAATGTGCTATTTAAGTTAACCTGTTGCAAAAGAGAGGGTATGTTCAATATATTCACCTGATATTAACACCAGTGAATAATAACAGAAACATATAGCATAATATACTTTTAAATAAGCATTCATTATAAATTTAGCAAATAATTGTTTGGAACATTAATAATAGAAGAAAATGAGATCTTTATTTATCTACTGTAACCCAGGTATTATGCTACTAAGCAAGGTACATCCACATTTTAGTCAATGGTCATTAGCTTCTTCTTATTTTCCCAATTTTATATGACAGTGAGACTGAGCAAAGATAGTTATTTGGAAAACTACAAAATTTAATATGAAGATATATTCAAACTCAAGTTTCCACTTATTACAAAATATTTTCTATACTATGTGCCAGATTAAAATTATTAATCAGTTCTATTTAAGTTGTTACAAAAATTATTAAGTCATCCTTCCCCATGGCTGAGTAGTATTTTGTGGTCTACATATACCACATTTTGTTACTCCACTCAGGAAGAATTGATGAGCTAGGTTGATTCCATCATTTTCAAAGTGATCCATGTAACCAGAAATATTTGTATCCCTTTATCATTCTGAAATTTGAAACTAATTAAGATTAAATACTCTGATATTCTACTCATACACATATAACTAATACATCTTTTCAAATTTAAATATGTTAAATTTATAAACACATACATAAGGTTACGTATGAAAAACTGAGTTAAATGCATATACATAGGCAAATAATTTTTATGCACATTTTTAAGTACTCTAAAAAATAGGGCAGGTTTAAGCAATGATTTTCTCTGTTGTTGCTACTATTGTAGTTGTCTTTGTTTTGTTAACATTACCATACATAGTTATGAAATTCTGATTTTCTTTGTGATTTGAACAAATAATCTTATAGTCATTCCAGCTCTGGCCTGTCCTAATTTGATTTTCTCTTGCTGGTAAAAACATGTAAATAATGACATAAGGTCGAGGTAAGCATCTCTTTGTTAGTAAAGATTATGTCTTCTATTCTTCTCAGAATGCAATGTATGGAAAAGTGCATCTATTTTATGTATTGAAATTAAGATATTTATTTTAGAGAAAATAAATTGCTCCTTCATACTGTATATTGTAATAGAATTGTTTTAGTCCAAAAGCAATTTAAGTCAGCAACATATTGAACTGTAATTAAAGATTTATTATTCCATTAAAAGGTAATGTTGTAGTTAATTCCTAATAATAAAACACTTCATAAAGTTCAGTGTTACACACAGTGTAGAATACAAATAACACTTTCTTTCGAATACTTACTGGGTTTGTGATTCTATAGCAAATATTAACACATGAATTTTCAATGATATATTAAACTGATTTTAGATTTGATTAAGCAATTATAGTTATCTTTTTCTGTATATATATGCAGAATATATTATATAGTATGCTTTTATAGAAAATTGGGTGCTTTTTGAAAATATTGTGATATTTACTTTTTTTCAATATATTTTAATTACTAAAAGGATAAGGAATTTCTGATCAAGAAGATGCAGGGTTTTAATGCTACCTTATCTCAGCTCCAAATATTTGGATATGAGATAAATAAATATAAATATAAATATAGGTCATTGAAAAGAAATAGCTAGGCAAAAATAGACAAAAAGCATAACATGTCTTAAACCATGGGCCCTTGTTCCTGAATTATACAGAAATGACCAAGGATTTGGCTGTATCATGATAAAGGGACATGGGCCACATAGAAAAGGGGAGCAAAAGTTAGACTCATGCTGGACTGCCAATATTAACTCGCTATTGAGCTTCCTATCTCTGTGAAAAGAGCTAACAAAACTCAGTGAAAAACTTCTTCCTTAATAGGATGCCTTCTTTTAGCAAATGAAAACACCAAATGTAATGGAGTATATTTGTGATCTTAAAAATGTACTACTTATCTGAAATTCAAATTGAACTAGAAACCCTATATTTTATCCATTGAACTCCACTCCCAGAGCTACAGTTTCAAGAAACATAGATTGCCTCAAGACGTGGAACTGGAAAAAGAAGATGAGTGTATCTGTGTTCAATTGCAGCTGCTCCCCAATACCACCCTAGGGGTGAAAGTCCAATATGGCTGACAGCTATATGTATATCATATATATAGTTCAAAGTCTTTAGTCATCAGAGATATCTAGATCAAATTGAAAACGAGAGATCTTCTCACCCTAGTTAAAATGGCTATCATCAAAAAGACAGACAATACTGAGAATTGATGAGGATGTAGAGGAAGGGGAGCACTAGTCACTGTGGGAATGTAAGTCAGTGCAACAATTCTGGAGAACAGTATGGAGGTTCCTCCAAAAAGCTAAAAATAGAACACCATATAACCCGATAATCCCACTTCTAGGTCTACATCCAGAAGAGAGGAAAGATATTTGCATTCCCATGTCTATTACCGCACTATCCACAATAACGAAGAACTGGAATTGACTTAACTGTCCGTCAACAAAAGAATGACTAAATAAAATGTGGTACATATACACAATTGAATACTATTCAGCACATACACAAAAAATGAAATTCTGTCACTTGCGACAACATAGATGGGGCTGGAGGACATTAAGTTAAGTGAAATAAGCCAAGCACAGAAAGACAAATCTTGCTCATATCAATATTAAAATAATTGCTCTCATGAAGACAGACAGTAGAAGGCTGGTTACTAGAGGATGGGAAGGGGAGCAGTAATAGGGTAAATTGGAGATGTTTAATAGGTACAAAAATGTATCTAGGTAGTTAGATAGAATGACAACAAAGGTACAACAAAGTTCTATAATCAACAATAATTAGGGTATACTTTAAAATGATAAAAAGAGTAGAATCCAAATGTTCCTAACATAGGAAATGATAAATACCTGTGGTGATGGATGCCCTGAATTTATTAGCATGCACTCTATGCCCATCTCAAAGCATCTTAGACACCCTATAAACATATACTGTTATGTATCCATAATAATTAAAAATAAATTAAAAAAATAGAATGTAATATATGTAAAAATGGATGCTGAGAGTGTAATATAACAGAAAATTATTTTTGAAATATTCAGGTTTTATCTGGCTTTCCTATCATTTTTTCAGTAATCTCTCAAAATCAAGAAGGATAAATGATATGATACATAATCTGCATGTGCACCAGTAACAGGAAATTTATGTACGCTGGCACCACATTATGTAAGCAAAGTCTGTTTAAAAGACACAAATAAAGGTAATACTTTAGAAAAATGTCATCAGGAGATACGTATGTCTGAAAAGTTCATTCAACTGTAGAGAGAGTCCAGTTCTTCCCATTTACCGTTGCAGCTTAAGATGTAAAACCAATCATTGTTTATTTGGAAGAGGTGTTGTATAGTATGAATGGTAGAGGAATCTTCCTCTTTCAGTCTAGTTTTACAGAAAGATTCGGGAACATGGCATATATGAACAAACTCATAGAGAAACAATTTTCAGAAAGTAAGAGGTTTATCAGGGAGGCGGGCTGGTAGAAGAGAACCATGTTGCACTGTGATTATCTTGTAAGCAACTGATCATTTTTGTCTGGCAGAAATACAGGTTAAAGATTTCCCTCAAATGGATATTCTTGCTTCATTAAGAAATTCTCTGTTGTACAATATAGAATAACTCCACTCTTCCTTATAAAAGATGGATCAGAAGGTAATTACAACATTCAAATATGAGTACAGGGTAAAATGGCAAACATATGATTAACAAGATGAAAGAGGAAATAATAAGAAAGGGGAAAAATGAATGGCAGACTCAACAGGAAAAAATTACTAGCAAGAAATTTAACATTGTACCACAAATTTTGCCACTATAATTTTTAAAAACACATAAGCAATTAACATATTATTTCATATTAGGGAAATTAGACTAAAAATTGAGGGACATAATCTCAGAAAATATGCAAGAACTAGAGAAATAAAGTATGCACTGGCTGAACTCTGAGAAGAATTATAAGAGAAAAATCAAACAATGTCAGAGGAAAAAGAAAATTACTTTAAGGAAATGTTACTTTGTTACTTTAAGAAACATTACTAAAGGAAGACATAGAATCCATGAATGAGGACTAAAAATTGAAAAAAAATTAGAAAAATAAAATAACATGAAATTTAAGAAAAATTGGAATGAAAACATATTGAAATGACAAATTAAACAGATATACTAGCTCTTTCAAAAAATTTCACAGAATGATGATTATAGAAATGTCTTAATAAAACTAATGGATTTGAAGGTTATCAAACAATATATTGGCACTAAAGCAAAAATATCATTTTATTTGTAAACACAAAATATTAGGTCACCCCAAAATATTTTTACATCAACAGTAAATTCTGAAAAAAGACTATAGCAATTCCTAAAAAGCCCTCAAGGAACCAAAGTATGAACCAAAAAATTTAACAATTTTGAAACGTGATACACATTAATATAAAGGAAGAAACTTATTTCTCCCGTCTAATTGAGATTTTGTACCCTTTCAACCATCTTCTTCTTCCTTTCACTACCCAGCCTGCAATAATCACCATTCTATGTTCTGCCCCTATGAATTCAGTAGTTTTATATTTCATGTATAAATGAGTACATGTAATATTTTTTTCTTTCATCTATCAAAGTGTTCTCCAGTTGCATCCATATTGCCACAGTAACACAATTTATTTCTTTTTAAGACTGAATAGTAGCTCTTACTCTATTCTGTATTTATGCTACATTTATCCTGTCATTCATCTGTTGATGGAAACGCACATTGATTCTATAACCTGGCTATTGCAAATGCTGCTGCAATGAATGTAGCAATGTGGACATGTATGACAAACTGATTCCAAACCTTTGGGGTAAATAGCAAGAGCGGAATGGCTGGGTCATATTTAATTCTATTTTTAGGCTTTTTCACAAACTCTATACAGCTTTTTTCACCATAGCTAATTTATATCCCTACCAACAGTGTACGAGTGTTCCTTTTTCTCCACATGTTCATCAACATTTGTTATCTGTCATCCATTCTGACAGGTGTGACACGATATCTCAGGAAGGGTTTCATTTGTACTTCCCTTATGATTAATGACGTTGAGAAATTTTTTATGAATCTTCTCTCCATTTGTATGTCTTCTTTTTAGAAATGATTATTTAGGGCTTTTACCCTTTTTTAATCATATTTTTCTGCCATTGAATCCTGTCCCTTCTATATTTGGAATACTATATTAATCCCTTAACAGAGGTATTGTTTCTAAACAGAGGCATTATTTTATTCCTTGCACCTCATTTTATTACACTTTACAGATATTGTGTTTTTTTACTGATTGAACATTTGTGGCAACCATGAATCCAAAATGTCTAGTGATGTAATTTTACAACAGATGTACTCACTGTTAGATTCTGTGTCACATTTATGTAATTGTCACAATATATATATATATAAATTTTTTCATTATTTTTATATCTGTATGGTGATTTGTGATCAGTGATCTCTAATTTTACTATTTTGATTGTTTTACAAATTGCCCGCATACAAGATGGCAAATTTAATTGATAAAGGTGCATGTTATGAATGCTTCACCCGCTGGCTTTTCCCTTTTATTCTCTCTTTGGGCCTCCTTATTCCCTGAGACACAACAATATTGAAATTAAATCAATTATTAACCCTATAGTGGTGTCTAAGTGTTCAAGTAAAAGAAAGTGTCACAAGTTTCTCACATTAATTGAAGAGTTCTGGCTTTTGAATTATTAAGCTTAGTGAAGAAGGCAGATCAAAGCCAATATGGGTAAAAGCCAGGCCTCTTGCATCAGTTAGCCATGTTGTGTATGTAACAGAAAAGTTATTCAGAAAATTAAAACTATTACTCCAGCTCTCTCTCACTTTCTTTCCATCATGAGAGGGACCTATTTCCAACTGTCTTTGGAAGTGCTCTAAACTGTCTCTCTGTCCTAAATAAAATTTTTCTTTGTTTCCCTGAAACTTGGGTAGGTTACTTTTGCTCTCTATTCACCCTGTCTGTGTCGCTTCAGTTTTATTTCCAGTTTCCATTCATTTTTACTTTCAATTACCACCATGCCCCAGTTGAACTTTCTAGCTCAGCTGAAGAATAGAACCAGGTCAACTTAGTTCAGGGAACTGGAAATCCTGGCCCCCAACATTTTTTCTTGTGCCACGAATCCCAAGAGGAAAACCCTCAACATTTTTTCTGGAGCAGAAGTGGGAAAAAGACCCTGGGATCCCTGCTTTCTCCACATTCCACGTGGGATTCCAGGTACGATGACAGCATTTGTCTGCTGGGCACCGCAGCACTGGTGAGCTGGCATTTTGTTCATTCCCCTCCTCGGTGTGCTCACAAAAATGTTAGGATGAAAAGCTCAGCAGGTGATCCTGGGAGGAGAAAGTAATTTCTCTAGACTAGGGTGACCAGACGACCCGATTTTGGCGGGCCAGTCCTGCTTTTCAACAATTTGTCCTGTCTCCCGCTGCATTTTAAAAAAGTCCCGATTTTTGGAAAGAATGCACCAACGAGCTGGAAAACAAGAAGGGAATATACGGTTTTCCGCCATATGGCTATTTTGCCAGAATATGAGTTTTATATTATTTTTGTTAATTTTATAATGTTAAACTGTAATAAATAATTGCTGAGAAGTGATTATCGAGAACTGCTTATCAAAGTTTGCATTGTTGTCAGGCCCTGCCT
>CAUYQV010004047.1:0-16724 GCA_963574575.1 Galagoides demidoff
CCTGTGGTCCCAGCTACTTGGGAGGCTGAGGCAGGAGACTCGCTTGAGCCCAGGAGTTGGAGGTTGCTATGAGCTATGATGCCATGGCACTCTACCCAGGGGGATAGCTTGAGGCTCTGTCTCAAAAAAAAAAAAAAAAAACCTTCAAAAAGAGCTTATACTTATGCTACAGAAATCATTCCAGAAAATTGAGAAGGAAAGAATATTCCCCAACACATTCTACATAGCAAAAGTCACCCTGGCATAAAAATCAGGAAAAGATCCAAATAAAAAGAACTTCAGAATAATTTCACTAATGAATGGAGAAGCAAAAATTCTCAATAAAATACTACCCAATAGATTATAGCTACACGTTAAGAGAAAATGTTCATAAGGATCAAGTAAGTTTCCTCCCAGGGAGGCAAGGCTGGTTTAACATATGCAATATGTTAAATAGGTCCAATAATGTAATTCACCGTATCAACAGAGGCAAAACCAAAGACCATATGCTCCTCTCAATAGATGCAGAAAAAGCATTCAATAAAATTCAGAATCCAGCTTGATACCTGTAGCTCAGCAGTTAGGGCAGTGGCCACACACACCAGGGCTGGGAGTTTCCAACCCAGCCCAGGGCCTGCTAACCACAATAACAACTACAATAAAAACAACAACAAAAACAAATAGCTGGTATTCTGGTGGGCTCCTGGTAGTCCCAGGAACTTGGGAGCCTGAAGCAAGATAATCATTTAAGCTCAAGATTTTGAGATTGCTGGGAGTTTTCACAGCACAACATTCTAACTAGGGCATAGTGAGACTCTGTATCAACAAAGAAATTAATTCAGAATCATTTTATAATTAGAATTCTTAAGAATATAGGCATTTGTGGCACATTTCTTAAAATGGTTGAAGCCATCTATGACAGACTGACAGTTAATATTATACTGAATGGAGTAAAACTGAAAAGCTTTTCCACTCAGAATTAGAACAAGATAAAGTTGTCCTCTAAAACCACTATTATTCAACATAGTGCTGGAAGATCTTGCCAATATAACCAAAAAGAGAAGGAAATGAAGGACATACACATGAAAACAGAGGAGGTCAAACTCTCAATCTTGCCAACAATATCATCTTAGAGAACCCCAAAGCCTCAACAACAAGTCTCCTGGAAGTGATCAAGAAATACAGTAAGATCTCAGGCTACAAAATCAATGTCTACAAATCAGTAGCCTTTGTAATCAGGACAGAATTTATTTCACAGTAGCTCAAAAAAAAAAATGAAATACCTAGAAATATACCTAACAAAAGAGATGAAGAACCTCTAGAAAGAAAATTATGAAATTCTAAGAAAATAAATAGCAGAAGATATATACAAATATAAGAACATACCATGCTCACAGGTGGGAAGAATCAACATTGTCAAAATGTCTATATTTCCAAAGCAATCTACAGATTCAATGTAATCCCCATTAAAATACCAGTACCATACTTTCAAGATTTGGAAAAAATTATTCTTTGTTTGTAGGGAACCTGAAACAATTCCGTACAGCTAAGGCATTTCTTAGTAATAAAGCGAAGCTGGGGGTATCATTCTACCAGACTTCAGGCTGTACTAGAAAGTGATCAAAATAGCATGATATTGGCACAAAAAATAGGGAAATTGACATTTGAAACTAAATAGAAAACCATGAGATGAAACTAACATCTTCCAGTCATCTGATCTTTGATAAACCAAATTAGAACATACACTGGGGGCAAAATCCCTATTCAATAAACGGCATTGGGAGAACTGAATAAACCACATGTAAAAGACTGAATCTGTACTCACACCTCTCACCACTTATAAAATTTGATTCAAGATGGATAAAAGATTTATATCTAAGGCATGAAAAAATAAAAATCCTTGAAGAAAGTGTAAGTAAACATTTGATTATATTGGATGAAGAATTCTGTGTCAGTTGCAACAACAACAAAAATAAACAAATGGGACTTAATTAAACTGAAAAGCTTTTGTACAGCTAAGGAAATAACAATGAAAGAAAATAGACAACCTTTAGAGTGGGAAAATATATTTTCATATTATGAATTGGACAAAAGCTTGATAACTAGGATCTAAAGAAAACTTCAATTAATCAACAAAAAAGACCCAACAATCTCATATAACACTGGGTAAGAGAGATGAATAGAACTTTCTTTAAAGACCCTGATACCAAAACAAGGAAAAGATCCAACTAAAAAGGGGAATTACAGACCAACTTCACTAATGAGTATAGATGCAAAAATTCTCAATAAAATCCTAGCCAGTAGCTAACACTTTATCATTAAAAAAAGTCATACATCATACATCATGATCAACTAGGTTTCATCCCAGGGATTCAAGGATAACATACGCATGTCCATAAACATAATCAAACATAACAACAGAAGCACAAGCAAAAATGATATGATCCTCTCAATAGATGCAGAAAAAGGATTCAATAAAATTCAACATCATTTTTTAATTAGAACATTTAAGAATGTAGGCTTGGTGGCATATTTCTTAAACTGATCAAAGCCATCTATGACAAACCCACAGCTAATATTATACAGAATGGAATAAAACTGAAAGCTTTTCTACTCATAACTGGAATAAGACAAGGTTTTCCTCTATCACCATTACTATTCAACATAGTGCTAAAAGTTCCAACCAATACAATCAGGCAAGAGAATGTAATAAAAGGCATCCAAATGGGGGCAGAGGAAGTTAAACTCTCCCTCTTTACCAATGATATGATCTTATAATTAGAGAACCCCAAAGAGTCAACCACAAGATTCCTGGAAGTGATCAAGAAATGCAGTAATGTCTCAGGATATAAAATCAATGTCCAGAAATCAGTAGGCTTTGCATATGACAGTAACAGCCAAGATGAGAAGCTAATCAAGGACACAATTCCCTTCTTAGTAGATTCAAATAAAAATGAAATACCTTTGAAGGTACCTAACAAAAGAGGTGAAGGACCTCTATAAAGAAAAGTATGATACCCTAAGAAAATAAATAGAGAAGATATTAACAAATGGATGATCATACCATGTTAATGGCTGGAAGAAATGGAAGAAACAAACTTGTCAAAATGTATATACTTCTCAAAGAAATCTACAGATTCAATGCACTCTCCATTAAAATACCAACATCATACCTTCAAAATTTGGAAAAAATAATTCTTCACTTTGTATGGAACAATAAATAACCTTATATAGCTAAGGAAATTCTTAGTAATAAAAACAAGGCCCAGTTAATTATTCTATAGACTGTATTACAAGGTCATAGTGATCAAAACAGCATGATATTTGCACAAAAATAGAGATACAGACATCTGAATTCACATAGAAAACCATGAGATGAAATTAAAATCTTACAGCCACCTGATCTTTGATAAAGTAAGGAAGAACATTCACTGGGGGAAAGAATTCCTATTCAATAAGTGGTCCTAGGAGAACTGGATAACCATGTGTAAAAGACTGAAACTCAATCTACATTTTCCTCCACTTCCTAAAATTGATTCCAGATGGATAAAACATCTAAATGTAAGGCATGAATGAAGAAAAATCCTCAAAGAAAGCGTGGGGAAAACAGTTGAATTTATCAGACTGGGGAAAACATTATGAAGACTCCAGTGGTAATTGCAAAAACAACAAAAACAAACAAATGGGACTTAATTAAACTGAATAGCTTCTGTACAGGTAAGGAGACAGCAACCAAAGCAAACAGACAACCATCATAATGGGGAAAGATATTTAATCTATAGAGAACTCAAATTTAGCATCAAAAAAAAAAAGCCAACAATCTTGTATATTAATGACCAATTGAGTTGAATAGAACCCAGGAAGATGAATGACTAATAAACATATGAAAAAATGCTCATCTTCCCTAATTATCAGAGAAATGCAAATCAAAACCACTCGGAGATATCACCTAACCCCAGTAAGAATGGCCCACATTACCAAGTCTCAAAACTGCATATGTTGGCATGGTTGTGGAGAGAAGGGAACACTTTTACACTGCTGATGGGACTGTAAACTAATACAAACCTTTTGGAAAGAACTATGGAGAATCTTCAAAGAACTCAAACTAGATATCCTATTTGATTCTGCAATCCAATTACTGGGCATCTACCAAGAAAAAAAATAAATCATTTTATCATAGGGACATTTGTACTAGACTGTTCATTGCAGCTCAATTTAGAATTGCCAAATCATAAGAACAACCAAAATGTCTACCAAACTAGGAATGGATTAATAAGCTGAGGTATATGTATGTCATGGAACACTATACAGACACTGAAAAGAATGGTGACTTTACATCTTTTTATTAATTTGGATGGAGTTGAAATACATTCTTCTTACTACAGCATTGCAATAATGGAGAAGCAATAATCTAATCTACTCAATTCTGATGTGAGGAAAGTTGATGTTAGTACATGGCGAAAGGAGGGGAAAGGGGGGAGGGAAAGAGGATGTGTGGGGTCATGGTGTGTGTCACATATCTTAGGGGTGAGACACTATTAATAACGAGAATTTACCCAGCAAACGCAAGCAATATAATCTGGCTTATTGTATACTCAATGATTCCCCAACAATAAAAAAGAAAAAAAAAAAGTAGAAATACAAAGGGCTAACAAACATATGAAAAAAATGCTCACCATCCATAATAAAAAGAAAATGCAAATCAAAATTACCTTGACATACTACTTAACCCCGGTGAGAATGGACCACATCACAAAGTCTCAATGCTGCAGATGCTGGAGTAGATGTGAACTGATATAACTTTTTGGAAGTAAGCATGGAGAATCTTGAAATAATTCAAGTTAGCCTTCCCATTTGACCTTGCAATCCCATAACTAGGCATCTACTTTGAAGAGAAAAAATATCCTATTATCATAGTCTATTTCTTATTATACTCTTTATTGCAGCTCAATATACAATCACTGAAATGGGGAAACAACCTAAATGTCCACCTACCCAGGAACGGATTAAAAAGCTGAGGTATGTGTATACCATGGAATACTATTCAGCCATCAGAAAGAGTGTTGATTTTGTAACCTGAGACACTGCTATATCCCTCAATCACTTCTAGGAATTTTGTAGTAGAATCCCTGGTGTTTTCCAGATATACTATCATATCATCTGCGAAAAGTGAAAGTTTAATCTCTTCTGACTCTATATGGATGCCCTTAATTGCCTTTTCTTCTCTAATTGTGATGGCTAAAGCTTCCAATACAATATTAAAAAGCAGTGGAGACAATAGGAACCCTTGCCTGCTTCCAAATCTGAGTGGAAATGATTGCAGTTTAACTCCATTCAATACAATATTGGCTGTAGATTTGCTGTAGATGACCTCTATCAGTTTAAGAAATGTGCCTTTTATACCAACTTTCTTAAGTTTTCTGATCATAAAGGGATGCTGGATATTATCAAAAGCTTTTTTCTGCATCAATTGAGAGACTCATATGGTCTTTGTTTTTTAATTTGTTTATGTGATGAATTATATTTATAGATTTACGTATGTTGAACCAGCCTTGAGATCCTGGGATAAAACCCACTTGGTACTGGTATATGATTTGTTTGATGGGTTGCTGGATTCTGTTTGTTAGGATCCTGTAGAAAATTTTCACATCAATATTCATTAGTGACATTACTGTATAATTTTCTTTTCTTGTTGGGTCTTTTCCTGGTTTGGGTATCAAGGTGATGTTTGCTCCACAGAATGTGTTGGGTAGTATTCCATCTTTTTCTATATTTTGGAAAGGGTTGAGTAGTATGGGTACTAGTTCCTCTTTTAAGGTTTGGTAGAGTACTGAAGTGGAGCCATCTGGTCCTGGGATTTTCTTTTTAGGGAGATTTTGTATAGTTGATGCTACTTCAGAACTTGATATAGATCTGTTCAAAATTTCCACTTCATTCTGGCTGAGTCTTGAGAGGTGACATGCTACCAAGTATGGGTCAATTTCCTTCAGGTTGTCATATTTCTGGGAATAAAGTTTCTTGTAATATTCATTAAGGATTTTTTGAATTTCTTAGGGGTGTGTTGTGATTTCATCTTTACCATATCTGATTGATGAGATTAGAGATTTTACTCTTTTTTTCTTGGTTAGGCTGGCCAAAGGTTTATCTATTTTATTGACCTTTTCACAAAACCAACTCTTGGATTTATTGACCTTTTCTATAATCCTTTTATTTTCAATTTCACCTAATTCTGCTCTAATTTTGGTTATTTTTTTTCTTCTGCTGGGTTTGGGATTGGAATGTTCTTCCTTTTCCAGTTGCTTAAGATGTCCCATTAGGTTGTTAACTTCCTCTCTTATTGCTCTCTTGAGGAAGACGTGTAATGCTATAAATTTCCCTCTTAGGACTGCCTTTGAGGTATTCCAGAGGTTCTGATAACTCATATCTTCGTTATCATTATGTTCTAGAAATTTGGTAATTTCCTTCTTGATCTTGTCTTTGACCCATCTATCATTCAGCATAAGGCCATTTAGCTTCCATGTTTTTGTATGAAACTGCAAATTCCTGTTTTTACTGAGCTCAACTTTTATTCCATGATGGTCTGAGAAGATGCATGGAATAATTTCTATTCTTTGAAATTTACTGAGGTTAGACTTCTGACTTAAGATGTGATCGATTTTGGAGTATGTTCCATGGACTGATGAGAAAATGTATATTCAGTTTTGTTAGGATGGAAAGTTCTGTAGATGTCTCTTAGGTCCAAAAGTTGAATAGTTCAATTTAAATCTAAGATTTCTTTGCTAAGCTTCTTTTCGGAGCATCTGTCCAGCACTGCCAAGGGAGTGTTGAAACCTCCAACTATGATGGAGCTGGGAGAGATCAAGTTGCTCATGCCGGTTAGAGTCTCTTTTATAAATTGAGGTGCATTCTGGTTGGGTGCATAGATATTGATAATTGAGAAGTCATCATATTGAGTATTGCCTTTGACAAATATAAAGTATCTGTGAATAAAATTGCAACACCTGATTTTGTCTGCTTTCTATTAGCCTGGAATATAGATGACCATCCCTTCACCCTGAGTCTTTATTTGTCTTTTAATGTAAGGTGAGATTCTTGTATACAACAGATGTCTGGTCTGAGTTTCTGTATCCAGTCAGCCAATCTGTGTCTCTTTAGAGGACAATTTAAGCCATTCATATTGATAAGCCTGGTAAAATTTTGGGCATCGAGTTGCTCAAAAGTCCAGTAGATATTTTCAATCCTTTTGCCATTGTAGAAGTTGGAATTTGATCAAAAGTCTCTGGGTGGGTTTACTTTTGTGGTGGAGGATTGCACTGGTCATTATGGAGGATAGGTTTGAGAATTTCCTGGAGAGCTGGTTTAGTTAGAGTAAATTTCTTCAACATGTGAATGTCATTAAAGTATTTAATTTCTCCATCATAGATGAAACTCAGTTCAGCTAGATACAGGATCCAAAAAGTTATTTTGTTTTAGGAGATTAAAAGTCCATGACCATCCTCTTCTAGCCTGAAAAGTTTCAGCTGAGAGATCTGCAGTCATCCTAATACTCTTTCCCTTGTAGGTTATGGTTTTCTTATGTCTGACTGCTTTCAGAATTTTCTCTTTCATCTTAACTTTGTTGAAATTAATTATGATGTGTCTGGGGGATGTCTTGTTTGGGTTGAGTCATGCTGGGTTCTGAAACTATCTGCTATCTGAATTTCAGAATCTCTTGGCATGTCTGTAAAGTTCTCTTTCATAATTTCATGAAGAAGAGCCTCAGTGTTTTGTGAAGCAACTTTATCACCTTCAGGGATACCTATAAGGCAAATATTAGTTTTCTTCGAATTGTCCGAGAGCTCTCTGAGAGAAAGATTCGTTTTTGCTCTCCTTTTCTTTTGATCTTTGCACTCCTGGACTTCTTCAAAAGCTTTGTCTTCAAGGTCAGAGTTCCTGTCTTCTGCCTGTTCCACTCTGTTATGGAGGAATTCCACTGTGTCTTTCAGATCCTTGAGGGATACAACCTCTTGTCTCAGTATTTCAAAATCTTTGATCATTTTATCTTTGAAATCCTTGAGTTCTTGAGTCATCTTTTGAATAATTTCTTGAGATATCTTTTGAATAATTTCTTGAACTCCTAATTCCTTCTTTTCTTCCATTCTGTTAATCTTAGTTGCTATCCACATTCTGAACTCGATTTCTGACATCCTAGCCATTTGCTTGTGGGTGGGGTCTTCAATTGTATCTGCCCCATTTTTCCTTGGAGGAGTTGATCTACTCTGGTTATTCCAGTTGCCAGAGGTTTTCCACTGATTCTACCCCATGCTGAGTTTACCTTGTTTGGAGGCCTTATTAGAACTGTTAAGTTGGTGGCTTTTTCTGGTTTCCCAGAGAGACAGTCAGAGTGTGTCTGTTGTCTTCTCCCAGTTCTCGGGTGCTGGGGCAACTGGCGTGCAGTGGAACGGTTGCAGCTGCACAGGAGTGTGTGTGGCCAGATTAGACCTCATTCAGCCTGCTAGGGTGGCTGGGGGGCAGGAGACCGGCGGCAGCTGGATCAGTCCTAGTTTGGCCAGTCCAGGGTAACTGGTGGAACAGGGGAACTGTAGTAGCTAGATCAGTCCTACTTCAGCAACCTGGAGCAGCCAGGGGGTGGGGAAATGGCAGCGGTAGCACAGGGTACGCGAGCAATCAGATCAGTCCTAGTTCAGTCCCACCAGAGTAGCTAGGGGGGAGCAGAGGACTTCTTAACCGTTGCCCATTTGACGCATATGACACTAGAAAGCTGATCTGTTCCCTCCCAGCACAGGAGACCGGAGTGGGGAAGTCCCCCACCTCCTTCCGTGGGACGTACGTGGCACTAGCAAACAGTTCTGGGCCCACTGGGAATGGTAGACCCCTCCACCACCACCTGCAGGGTGCACGTGCCTCTATCAAGCAATTCTAGGCCCACTGAGCTTGGGTGCCTGGAGCGAGGAACTCCTCCCCTGGCCCCTGTGGGGTGTTCATGTCTCTATCAAGCTGTTTTGGGACTACCTGAAATGGAGGACTCCTCCGCCACTGCCCACGGGATGCCCATAGCACTAGCAAGCAGTTCTGGGGCTTCCCAGAGCAGGAGCCTGGGGCAGGGATCTTCTCTACTGCCTGTGAGGCTTGCGACACTATCAAGGTGTTTTGGGCCTGCCCCACTCTGTAAGGGCAAAGGGACCCCCAGCAAATGGGTTAGTCTGGGAAGGTTAATACCTCTTTGCCCACCTTGCACCCAGTCACTCATAATCCCCCAAGTCTGTGACCCTATTCACTCCAGTAGGCCAAAGCTCCCGGGGTTTAAGACTGGCAAAATCAGCCAGAAATCTGAGTTTGGCAGGGTGGCCTTGCATTTTTAAATTAGACTTCTGTCCAGCAAGATTTCTCTGCAAGTCCTTGCATTCAGCTCTGGGCAGCAGACAAATAGCATTTTACACTCAGGTGTCAATTCTAGCCTCTTCCCACCCATTGCCTTTGTCTCAGGGGGATTACACCCTGAGGGCTGGTGCTTCACCCACGAAAGTTCTCTGCAGAGAACGGGAGCCTGTTGCTGCTGTCTGGAACCTCTGTATGCCCAGAGAGACGGGGCTGGAATGGCATCAGCCTGCAGGTCAGGATGCCACTGTTGCTGTATTGGCGTCCCCTGAGATGACTCTTCTCTCCTCACGCCTGTACCACAGTCAGCACAGAACAGCACCAGGCCTTTCCCCCTCCACTTCTCTCAAGGAGATGCCCAAGAATCTGGACTCCATAGGTAACAAACCTCTAGACCTTGGTGTGGGTGGGTGGGGATTCTTCAGAGTGCAATGTTGCAGGTGGGGAATATATACGGTTTTATACAGTTTTACAGTTTTATGCCTGGCAGGAGGGTGCCATGGCACGTCAGCAGGGGTAGGAGGTCTAGTTTTTAGGGAGTGTCTCCTGTGGAATAGAGTGGGAGGAATTTTGAACTCTGCTTGCTTGTTTGCATGGAGTAAACTGTGAGTCTTTGTTGTGGGGGAGGGGACTCCCATCCACTTGGTGGTCGATTTTGTACCTTTTGGTTGTATTTTTGGGGTCGCAGCTCACCTCAGGAAGGTTGAAGTGTGTTCTTCAATCTTTTCTCTTGGCTCTGCTCCAAACCATCAGCTAACTCGCTAAACTTCTGTCCTTTCAGTCTCCTTTTGGATGTGAGCTTCTGTAAAACGTTGGCTGCAGTCCGCCATCTTGGCTCTGCCCCTGCTATTTTGAATTTTCAGTCTACCCTTCCCCCTTGCCTACAGAGACAGTGAGGGGGGGCACAAAAGCAGTGTACCCCACCCCTTGAGACCAAGTGCCCAGTCCTGGTACTGCAACCAGAGACCTGATAGATCTGTGCGCATTCTGCGGGCGTCAGTGGAGGAGTCCCCCATTGCAGGTACCTGGGCGAGTGGGCCCAGAACTACTTGCTAGAGCAGTGCATGTCCTATGGTTGGTGACAGAAGAGTTCCCCACTCCAGGCACCCATGCTGGGTGCGCCCAGAAATGCTTTCTAGAGCTGCATGCATCCCACTGGCAGCAGTGGAGGAGTTGCTTGCTCCAGGTGGACCAGAACTTCTTGAAAGAGCCGTGCATGTCCCTTTGGTTGTGGCAGAGGAGTTCCACACACTAGGCACCCACACCAGGTGGGCCCAGAAATGCCAGAGCTGTACACTTCTGGCATCCCCAGCCAACCCCCCAAGGACTACAAGAGGATGGTCAGTTGAGAGGAAACCATATTAGAATGGCGGTACCCTGAGCTGAAGAGCTGAAGCCATAGAAGTGGGAACACCAAGGCTCACAACCCTAAGGCTCTTCTGGCAAAAAAACACTCTCTGCCTCTCTGGGCAACCAGAGGAAGCCGCTAGTCTCTAAGGTGGTAGCCACTGACTGAACAATTCTGGTACAGTCTCCACACAGTATAAAATCAACATTGGGTGGAACCAGTGGAAAAACTCTGATAATTTGAAAAACCAGAATAGATCAACTCCCCCAAGGACAAATGGGGCAGATGCAATTGAAGATCCCATTCATAAAAAGATAGCTGAAATGTCAGAAATTGAGTTCAGAATTTAGATTCCAAATAAGATTAAAAGAATGAAAGAAAGGAGGGAATTAGAATTTCAAGAAATTATTCAAAATATGTCTCAAGAATTCAACAATTTCAAAGATAAAATGACCAAAGATTTTGAAACACTATGGTGAGAGGTTGCAGACCTCAAATATCTGAAAAATACGGTAGAATCCCTCAGTAACAGAATGGAGCAGGCAGAAGAAAGGATCTCTGACATTGAAGACAAAGCTTCTAAACATGCCCAAGCATGCAAGCATGAAAAGTAATGGAGAGCAAAAGTGGATCACTCTCTCAGAGAGTTCTGGGATAACTAGAAGAAATCTAATAGTTGTCTCATAGGAGTCCATGAAGGCAGCAAAGTGGCTTCACAAAACACAGAGGTTCTAATTCATGAAATTATGAAAGAAAACTTTCCAGACATGCCAAGAGATTCTGAAATTCAGATTAACAGACAGTTTCAGAACACCAGCATGACTCTACCCAAACAAGACATCCCCCAGGCACATTATAATTAACTTCACTACAGTTAATATGACAGAAAAAATTCTGAAAGCAGCTAGACATAAGAAAACTATAACTTACAAGGGGAAGAATATTAGATTGACTGCAGATCTCTCTGCTGAAACCTTTCAGGCTAGAAGAGGGTGGTCATCAAATTTTAACCTCCTAAAACAAAATAACTTTCAACCCAGGATCCTGTATCCAGCTAAACTGAGTTTCACTTATGATAAAGAAATTAAATACTTTACTGATCCTCACACGTTGAAGAGATTTGCTATGACTAGCCTTCCAGGATATTCTCAGAACTATCCTCTGTAATGACCAGCATTATTCTCCACAGCATAAGTAAACTCACTCAGAAAATTTTGATCAAATTCCAATTTCCACAGTGGCAAAAGGATTAAAGATGTCCACTGGACTTTCAAAAAGCTCAATACTTAAAATTATGCTAGGTTTACCAATATTCTCAATCAATGTGAATGGCTTAAATTGCCCTCTAAACAGGCATGGGCTGGCTGACTGGATACAAAAACTCAGGCCATATATCTACTCCATACAAGTATCCAATTTTACACTAAAAGACAAATATAGATTCAGGGTAAAGGGATGGTCATGTATATTCCAGGCAAATGGAAAGCAGAAAAAAGCAGGTGTTGCAATTTTATTCGTAGATACAATAGGCTTTAAGCCAACAAAAGTAAGCAAGGATAAAGATGGACACTTTATATTTGTCAAGGTAATACTCAGTACAATGAGATTTCAATCATCAATATTTATGTACCCAACCAGAATGCACCTCAATTTATAAGATATACTCTAATACACATGAGCAACTTGATTTTTCCCAGCTCCATCATAGGTGGAGAATTTAATACTCCTTTGGCAGTGTTGAATAGATCCTCAACAAGAAGCTGAGCAAATAAATTTTAGATTTAAACTTAACCATTCAGCATTTGGATTTAACATACATCTACAGAACATTTCATCCTAAAAAACTAAATACACATTTTTCTTATAGGCCCATGTAACATACTCCAAAATTGACCACCTTTTAGGTCACAAGTCTAACCTCAGCAAATTTAAAAGAATCGAAATTATTCCATGCATCTTCTCATATGATCATGGAATAAAAGTTGAACTCACTTACAAGAGGAATCTTCATTTTCATACAAAAACATGGAAGCTAAATAACCTTATGTTGAATGATAAGTGGGTCAGAGATGAGATCAAGAAGGAAATTACCGAAATTTTGGAACAAAATGATCATGAAGATACAAGTTACCAGAACCTCTGGGATACTGCAAAGGCAGTCCTAAGAGGGAAATTTATAGCATTGTAAGCCTTCCTCAAGAAAACGGAAAGAGATAAAGTTAACAACTTAATGAGATATCTCCAGTAACTGGAAAAGGACGAACACTCCAATCTGAAATCCAGCAGAAGAAAAGAAATAACCAAAATTAGAGCAGAATTAAATAAAATTGGGAACAAAAGGATTATACAACAGATCAATAAATCATAAAGTTGTTTTTTTTTTGAAATGATCCATAAGACAGATAAAACTTGGGCCAACCTAATGAAGAAAATAAGAGTAAAATTGCTAATGTCATCAATAATAAATGGTAAAGATGAAATAACAACAGACCCCTTAGAAATTCAAACAATCCATAATGAATATTACAAGAAACTTTATTCTCAGAAATATGACAATCTGAAGGAAATCGACCAATACTTGGAAGCACACCACCTTCCAAGACTTTGCCAGAAGGAAGTGGAAGTGTTGAACAGGCCTATAACAAGTTCGGAAATAGTATCACCTATACAAAATCTCCCTAAAAAGAAAAGCCTGGGACCAGATGGCTTCATGTCAGAATTCTACCAAACCTCTAAAGAGGAACTAGCACCTATACTACTTAACCTTTTCCAAAATATAGAAAAAGAAGGAATACTACCCAACACATTCTATGAAGAAAACATCACCTTTATACCCAAAACAGGAAAAAACTCAACAAAGAAAATTACAGACCAATATCACTAATGAATATTGATATGGAAATATTCAACAAGATGGTAACAAACAGAATCTAGCAACACATCAAACTAACTATACACCACGACCAAGTGGATTTTATCCCAGGATCTCAAGGATGGTTCAACATATGTAAATATATAAATTTAATTCATCACATAAACAAATTAAAAAACAAAGACCATATGATTCTCTCAATTGATGCAGAAAAAGCTTTTGGTAATATCCAGCATCCATTCATGATGAGAACACTTAAGATAATTGGCATAGAAGGGACATTTCTCAAAATGATAGAGTCCATTTACAGCAAACCCACAGCCAATATCATACTGAATGGAGTTAAATTGGAAATCATTTAGACTCAGAAGAGGAAGCAGGCAAGGTTACCCATTGTCTCCATTGCTCTTTATCATTGTAATGTAAGTTTTAGCCATCTCAATTATGGAATAAAAGGCAATCAAAGGTATCCATATAAGATCAGAAGAGATTAATCTTTCACTCTTTGCAGATGACATGATTATATACCTGGAAAATACTAAGGATTCTACTACAAAACTCTTAGAATTGATCAAGGAATACAGCAGCGTCTCAGGGTACAAAATCAACACTCATAAATTGGTAGCTTTTATATATACCAACAGTCAAGCTGAAGAAATAGTCAAGAATCTCTATTCCGTTTACAGTAGTGCCAAAGAAGATGAAATATCAGGGAGTTTACCTAACAAAGAACATGAAAGACCTTTATAGAGAGAACTTCAAAACTCTGAGAAAATAAATAGCTGAAAATGTTAACAAATGGAAAAACATACCATGTCCAGAGTTGGGAAGAATCAACATTGTTAAAATGTCCATACTAACTAAAGCAATATATAATTTTTATGCAATCCTTATTAAACTTCCATTGTCATACTTTAACAATCTTGAAAAAATAATACTTTGTTTTATATGGAATCAGTAAAAACCTTGAATAGCCAAGACTTTACTCAGAAATAAAAACAAAGCAGGAGGAATCATGCTAACAGACCTCAGACTATACTATAAATCAATAGTGATCAAAACAGCATGGGACTGGCACAAAATCAGAGAGGTAGATGAATGGAACAGAATAGAGAAACAAGAGATGAATCCAGCTACTTACCATTATCTAATCTTTGACAAGCCAATTAAAAACATTGAGTGGGGAAAAGATTCCCTATTTAACAAATGGTGCTGGGTGAACTGGCTGGCAACCTGCAGAAGACTGAAACTTGATCCACACATTTCACCACTAACTAAGGCTGACTCTCACTGGATTAAAGATTTAAAATTAAGACATGAAACTATAAAAATACTAGAAGAAAGTGTAGGGAAAACACTTGAAGAAATTGGCCTGGGTGAAAATTTTATGAAGAGGTCCTCCCCAGGCAATTGAAGGATTATCAAAAATATACTACTGGGACTTCATCAAATTAAAAAGCTTCTTCACAGCCACAAGCACAGTAAGTAAAGCAAGTAGATAGCCCTCAGAATGGGAGAAGATTTTGCTGGTTATGTTTCCGACAAGTGTTTAATAACCAGAATCCACAGAGAATTCAAACGTATTAGCAAGAAGAGAACAAGTGATTCCCTATCAGGTTGGGCAAGGGAATTGAAGAGAAACTTCCATGAAGAAGACAGGTGCATGGCCCACAAACATATGAAAAAATGCTCACCATCCTTAATCATCAGAGAAATGCCAATCAAAACTACTTTGAGATATCATCTAACACCAGTAAGATTAACCCATATCACAAAATCCCAAAATCACAGATGCTGGTGTGGTTGTGGAGAAAAGGGAACACGTCTATATTGCTGGTGGGATTGCAAACTAATACGTTCCTTTTTGAAAGATATCTGGAAAACACTTAGAGAACTAAAAATAAACCTGGTATTTGATCCTGTAATTCCTCTACTAGGTATATATCTAGAAGACCAAAACCACACTACAACAAAGATATTTGTATCAGAATGTTCATTGCAGCCCAATTCATAATTGCTAGGTCAAGGAACAAGCCCAAGAGCCCATTGGTCCATGAATGGTTCAATAAATTGTAGTATATGTACACCATGGAATACTATGCAGCCATTAAGAAAGATGGAGACTTTACCTCTTTCGTGTTTACATGGACAGAGCTGGAAAATATTCTTCTTAGCAAAAGATCCTAAGAATGAAAGAGTAAGTATCCAATATACTAAGCCCTACTATGAAACTAATTTGTAGCTTTCATAGGAAAGCTAAGACCCAACTTTAGCCCAGGAATATGGGGAGAGGGGAGAGGGAGGGGAGGGGAGGGGGGAGGGAGATAGAGGGACGGTGATTGGTGAGATCATGCCTATGGTTTATCCTATAAGGGTACATCTGAATCTCTCTAAATTTAGCATATAAATGTCTTAACACAATAAATAAGAAAAAGACATGAAAGCTATGTTAACCAGTTGGATGAAAGTATTTCACATTGTATACAGAAACATTACACTGTACTCCATGATAGTATTAATTTTCACTGCTATGATTTAATAATAAAAATTAAAAAATGTAAAAAAAGAAAAAAAGTTGAAAACTATATAGCAGGAATTATAAAAAAAAATGAAGAAAATAACTGAGATAGCTGATATGGCCAAAATTTCCTCATCTAATGATGATATAATATCATTTATTTATTAATTTGATATATAGCTTGGAGTATCTTTTATTTGCCAGGCTCTCTTGCAGGCACTGGGAAGACATCAATAAAGAAAACAGATCAAAATCTCTACCTCATTTATCTTATACATCTGTTGTGACATATGAATAATAAACAAGTTTAATATTATGTAATACATGCTTCTGAAAAAAATCAAGGAGATTAGGGTAGCACAGAGGGTCAGAATAGGGGAGAAGGTCATAAGAAAGCTTTAAGTTTAATTTAGAGAATGGTCTTCTTTCAGCCTACCTGTGAAGGTTGTTAAAGACTGAAATGGTGATTTTTTTTTTTTTAAGATGGAGCCTCAAGCTATCCCCCTGAGTAGAGTGCCATGGCATCACAACTCATAGCAACCTCCAACTCCTGGGCTCAAGTGAGTCTCCTGCCTCCGCCTCCCAAGTAGCTGGGACCACAGGTGCCCGCCACAACGCCTGGCCATTTT
>CAUYQV010004050.1:0-23226 GCA_963574575.1 Galagoides demidoff
TGATGTCATTATAGCTCACAGAAACCTCAAACTCTTGGGCTCAAGCAATCCTCTTGCCTCAGCCTCCTGAGTAGCTGGGTCTACAGGCACCTGCCACAACCCCTGGTTAGTTTTTCTAATTTTTGTAGAGACCAGGTCTCACTCTTGCTCAGACTGATATCAAACTCTGTTCCCCCAAACTGCTAGGATTATAGGCATTAGCACCACACATGGCTAGAGCTTCCTTCTTTATTCATCATCTTTTTTTTTTTTTTGAGACTGAGTTGTACTCTGTCACCCTTAGTACAGTGCTGTAGTACCATAGCTCATAGCAACCTCAAACAGTTGGCTCAAGTGATCCTCTTACCTCAGCTTCCCAAGTAGATGGTACTACAGGCATCTGCCACCACGCCCAGCTAGTTTTTCTTTTCTTTTTTCTTTTTTTACAGTTTTTGGCCGGGGCTGGGTTTGAACCCACCACCTCCAGCATATGGGGCCGGCGGCCTACTCCTTTGAGCCACAGGAGCTATCCTAGTTTTTCTATTTTTAGTAGAGAAGGAATCTCACTCTTGCTCAGGCTGGTCTTGAACTCCCCAGGGCAGGTGATCCACCCACCTCGGCCTCCCAGAATGCAAGGATTACAGGAATAAGCCACCGCAACCTGGCTCTTTTTATTCATCTTCTAAGCATAATTTTTTCTAAGAATATTAAGGTCTATATCATCAGCTTTGCAAAGAGACAAGCCACATTTACTTGAATAGTTGAGAAATATATACATTTGATTGGGACCTAACTAAACATGGGATAAATTAGTTGTATCTAACAGTTCCTACCAGAGTTGTACTAGAATTCAAAGGTCCAGTCATGGACCTATTGGTTAAGATGAGCTGACATCATATGAAGATCCTGCCTGTCTTAAAAGGCAGAACTGGAGTACGGTGTTTCAGTTCTGTGGAGTGTAGTTCCCGAAGGGCAGAGGAAGGACGGCTTTGGTAGTCAGGACTGAGATGCTGCCAGAAGGGAACCTAACATATGCAAGCAGCTTCCGGGAGAACGGGTACGGGTCAGTGGCAGAGGGGCCGCTGTGATCCCCTCTGTCTGACAGCACTGCTGTATCAGGGTACAGTCTCATGTTGATTAAGAGTGAGGAGTTAGGGGAAATGGAAGGAAGGTGGGGTGGGTTAGCTTCTTTAGGTGGTTTCCAGCAAGGTCCAAGAAGACAGAGAAACTCAGGCTAGAAATAGCTGGTCTGAGAGTCAAGTGCGAAGAAAGAGCACACCTGGGCTAAGAATAGCTCTTTCATCCCGTGGCCTGTAACCTCCGCTGGTAGAGAATCCCTAACCGGAGGCCTTGAGTTAGATCCTCCACCCTGGGCTAACACAGAGACCTAAAGGGAAGGCAATTGTGAGGGGAGCATCCTGCCAACTATCTATCCAAAGCAATCCCCTACCCCTGAACTCACAGCTGCACAAAAAACCACTGATATGAAAAAGGAGATGGAGCAGGTTTATATGGAAATAACCTAAAAGGACCTTTTTTAGTCCCAAACAGTAAAGATTGTTAAAGGAGCCAAGCTGAAGTTCACAAGCACTGAAAATTGGGATAGGAGAGGTAGAGATTTCCTTACCAGATCCTAGTATACAAGAGATGATAAACTGGAGATACAAAAATGTCCATTAAATCCTGCGTGCAAGGTCCCTAATGACACTCCTTGAGTTTCCAGACCCTATTCTCCACTTGGTGTTAGCACTGGACGAAATGGACTATGGTTGTGACCAAGGATAACTGTCCTTCTCATAGCACAAGAAAACAAAAATATGTACGGTAATGACATGCTTTGAGCCTAGCATTTAGCCTGCTGACCAGAAGCTCTGTGGTGGAGATTTAGGTTTTCTTCAGGGAAGCAGAAACCTCAGAGCCAAGACCCAGGTTTCATAGAACAAAATCACTCCACAAACTCCAGGAGAACAGCGTCCACCTCACCCCAAGAGTGGACAGTGGTCAGCTTTTCTTCAATCACCTTCAAAGACTCCTCAAACTTGAACATTTGTATTATGGGACACAAATTTATGTGCTGCAAGGTCATAGAATTAATAGCATAATCAATACTCCCCACCCATCCTGTTCTTTCCTTCCTCTAAGCACTCTAAGGAGATAGCGTCAGATCTGCGTCAGAATAATTTTAACACCTCTCCAATGCCTCCTCCTCTTCCTTTTGAACAAAAGGAGATAAGCTTTAGGACCAGAGCATTCCACAGTAAACAGGATCTAAAATTTAATAACATCAGTTCTGCTTTCATCTGTTTACTTTTATGCTTACCTGATCCTTGCAGCAAAGGGCACCACTGCTTTCCCAATTTATGACAGTACCGTAAGATTTCTTTTGAAAACAGATTTCTTTTGAAAAAATAATTGACTCTTTTAAAGGATATATAGATATGAAGAAAATCCATCCTTTTAAAGGATATAGATGACGAAAATCATACAGATAGACTGGGGAGTCTGAGGAAAAGTAAGGTAACCGAGGAGACCCTTGTTTCTTTGCTGATTTAACCTTCCTTGTTTCTGGTCTTGGGGGCTGCCCTGCACTAGCTCGTCAGTGCACTAACTAGATACCATGTCAGCTTCTTTTCATAAAGCACTTAGGGAGTAATGGGACGTATGGTATCAAATTAATCCTCAGAACCACCTCCTCAGGTTAACCCACAGATGTTGTTACCACCTGTTTGCAAGTGAGGAAAATGACACTGTTGGAAATTAAGTGGCTCAACCAAGGCCACACGTCTAGGAAGTAACTGCTCTGAATCTTGGTATCTTGCAAACCTCTCTATCCCACAGCTCTCTGCTCATTCCCTGGTTTTGTTTCTTTATTTTAAGAAAATTAAAAGACATGAGAACGATTACAAGTGACCTACAAAAAAAACCAACAGTAGAACCCAGTAGGTTCTTCCATTCTAATACTCAGGCCCCCACTTCTTTTCAACTTACACACTCCTCATTGTAAAAAACAGACACATACACACAGTCCCCACATAACATCCACAGACAATGCCGTCTCAGGGCCATTGGCACTCTCCTGCTACAATAGGAATTTTCTAGTGGACTCTGGGAAATGGGTGCAGGAGAGGTAAGCATATCCTCAGCATTAGAAATTTCCCCCTCAGGACAGGACATCACATCCATCCCACCTCTTGGATCTCACTTGCTATCTCTCTCCCCATTGTCCCTTCCTCCCCAGCCACGCTGGCTTTCTTTCTGTACCTTGATGATGTCAAGCTTATTCCCCCCTCAGGGCCTTTGCATGTGCTGTTCTCTCTGCTACCGATAGATAATTTGCACCAGATCTTTGCAGGGCGGCCTCCTTGTTATCATTTAAGTCTCAGACCAAGTGATAGCACCTCAAAGAAGGCTTCTCTGCTTTACCTTACTAATGTAACTGCTCCCTTTCTCCACCATCCCCTTCCAAAATTACCCTGTATTATTTTCTTTATATGATAGATGACTGCCTGAAATTGTCTCACGTCCTCACTTGCCTAGTGTCCCTCTCCAAAACTTAACCAAAGCTTACACAAGAGCAGGGACCAGGCATCTCCAGTTCACCACTTACTACTTCCAGCACCTGGCATGTAGGAAATGTTAAGAAAAAACTTGGACAACGAAAACACACTCACATGTCAACCCTCCCTCCACATACGATCACTGGTCCTTCAAAGCAGCAAAAAAGAAAGCAAAGCAACTCTACCTGGTTCGGGAAGAGTCCATGTCCAGCACCAACTTGGCTAAGTGTTTCCTCTGCTTTTGAATGTTGGGGATTTCCACCTGTGGTTACAGGAGATGAAAGACAGAGACTAATGCTCAAGATAGATTCTTTAGGAACTATTCTTTACAACAGTCCTTTCAGAACTACTGGTAGTCATAGCTTACTTCTAGAAGTAACCTACATGCTGGGGCAATCTGATTGACTATTTATGTGGTAATATTTCTATATTTAAGGAACCCTTCCTCCCTACTCCTGTCTAAATCACTGTCTGGTAGAAAAATACTTTCAGTAACTCTTAATATATATTAGTGCAGTGCTGAAGTTATCAAATAGTAGTTGAAGTTATCAAATATATCAAATAGTAGTAATGACCTAAAGTTAAAATAAAACCTGAACACATGAAAAATAAAAAAAAAGTACCACCCCCACCCCCACTCCGCAGTCACTGGTCAGATTCACTGGAAATCTCCCAACCCTTATTTTCAGATGACAGACCTTCCCCTCTGCTACACTGAAGCATAACTGATAAATAGAGATTATATATATTTTAGGTGTACAGCTTGAGGTTTTGATCTGTATACACTGTGAAATGATTTCTATAATCAAGCTGGATTAACATATTCCTCACTCCCCATAATTCATTTTTCTTGGTAATAAGAACATTTAAGGTCTACCTTCTTACCAAATTTCAAGAATACTTGAACTATCTCATCTCTAGAATTTCCTCATCTTGTGTAAATGAGACCTTGTACCCCTTGACCAACATCAAATGAAATTCTTGATGCCTTCTCCTGAGCTAAACTCTGCTCTCTCCCTGCTAGACACAGGCCAAGCCCTGGACACCCCAGACCATCTTCTGCACTTTCCTGCCCTTACCTTAGGCAGCAAAAACCACGGCTCAATCACATCTCTCTCTACTTCTAAGGGTGCCAAAAATGGGTAGCAGTGAAGCTACCCATTCAGGTCTGACACGTGGGAAGAAGAGCTCTGAGATGCGATGAGGATGGCAACTAGGACACTGGTTTTATATTTATAGAGACAAAGGAAGCAAATGTTTGTATTTATAGAAATAAAGTCCGATCTTCCCAAAGCCAACAATGAATAAACGTTGCCATCACGGCTTTCCCAGCTACACGTCTTCTAGTTTGGTTGTATGTGGATGCGCTTTTTATATTTTTCATTCTAAAAATGACTTCCCTGAACATTCCAGTGCAAGATTTTGGTTCTGGGCCCAGCAAAAGTAGGGCAGGATGGCAGGATGGCAGGATGTGAGAATGAAAAATGAAAACTGGCCGAAAATTGAACTAAAAATTATCTCAGGCTGCGGTTTTCATACAAGGAAAATTGCGAGGAGAATCCGATGTTCTTTGAAGTGCTCTCTATTCTCTCTCCCAAGCAGGGATGAGTCATGTACCGAGTGTAACAACTTTGGATAGGAAGAAGTGTGACTGTCCCTGGAGAGCCTGCGTCCCCATCAGGACCTGCAGCAAAGCAGAGAGCCATGTGGGCGTCTCGAGTGTTGGCACCCACATCGGACCTGCTCTCGGCTTGCTTTGGGCCTTGGCTGGAGCCCCAAGCACCCTTGTGAGAAGCAGATGGCCTCTCATGAATGCTCCGGGTGAGAGGAGACCTGTCAGGCTCTCCTAGACTACTTTAAGGCCCATGAGCAAATACGTACATCTGTCCCAGAAAGAGCCCTGGGGATGCAGAGGTGCTAGAGTGGCCCAGGAAGGAAAGCAGACAGGGTCCAGGGCAATGCTGTTTAACACAGTAGCTTCTAGGCACATGCAGCTATGGATTTCTAAATTTAAATGAACCAAAAATTAAATTAATAATTTTTTATTTTTTAGAGACAGAGTCTCACTTTATTGCCCTCGGTAGAGTGCCGTAGCATCACAGCTCACAGCAACCTCCAGCTCCTGGACTTTGGCGATTCTCTTGCCTCAGCCTCCCAAGTAGCTGGGACTACAGGTGCCCGCCACAATGCCCAGCTATTTTTTGTTGCAATTTGGCCAGGGCCGGATTTGAACCCACCACCCTCACTTTATGGGGCCAGTACCCTACCCACTGAGCCACAGGTGCCACCCTAAATCAAATTATCAAAACCCAAGTTTCTGAGCTGCACTAACCACACCACAAGGGCTCATCAGCCAAGTAAGAACAAGTGGCTCTCAAACTGTGCAGATACTGAACACATCTACCAGTGTAGGGTCCTGGTGATGGTTAATTTTAGTTGTTGAATTAACTGGAATGAGGGCTGGGTTAGATGGCCAGGGAAGCACTGTTTCTGAGCATGTCTACAAGGGGGTCTGCAGAGAAGACCAATGTGTAAGTTAGTGTACTGATAGGGAGACCTGCCCTCAATGGGGTGGGCACCATCCAGTCCCCTGGGGTCCCAGGAAGGACAAACAGCCAGAGGAAAGGAGCTTCTCTCTGTGTTCTGTCTTCCTCCTGCAGTGGGAAACTTTTTCTTATTGTCCTTGGATATCAGATTCTAGGTTCTTGGGCCTTGGGACTCTGCAACTTGTACCAGCAGCCTCCTGGGGGCTCCATGGCTTTCAGCCCAGGACAAGGGGTTTTTGTAGTCCTGTGGGTTCCTCATGGAGCTTCTACCTGCTTCTTTGGTTCTCTAGTTTGCAGACGGCCTATTGTGGGACTTCTCCACCTCTGTGACCACATGAGCCAATTTCCCGTAATAAATCCCTTTCATGTATCCTATGGATTCTGTCTCCCTAGAGAACCCTAATACAGAAATCTAGAGGATAGCACTGGGTAGGTTTTATAAAGCCCTGCGTATGTCTTATCTGCAATGCTCGGGACCAAAGTATTTTGGATTTCAGATTTTTTTGTTAGATTTTTATTTATATCTGCATTATATGTAATAGCCCAATGGAAAATCTGATATGCTCCAATGAGCATTTCTTTGAGGTGTCCTTTTGGCGCTCTAAACAATTCAAGTGTAAGAGAATTTTGGTGTGGAGTTTTTCAGATTTCAGATGCTCAATCTGTATGAGCCATGAAAGGTGATTGGGAGGGGTCCAGGGTTCAAGACATAAAGCTCCCCAACCATCTCCTGTCTCCTTTGGTTGAAGCTAGCAAAACACAGAAATTAGAGTTGATTTTTAATAAGGTAGTTTAATTTAGTGACCTTGAAAGTCCAAAGAGAGGGGACATATATAGACAAATTACAGGTTACCTCACAGAGTCTCTTGGACCAGGGGTCCCAGACCCCTGCTGTAAACATTCTTCTACGCTTGAGATGGGGGGTTCCAGCAACGCCACTCTGGTAGGGAAGGAGCTCAGCTGCCTGCTGTACCCCTCAGCCCTCGCAGATATCCCCAGGGCCGGTCTGGGTAACTTACTGAGGTGGCAAATAGCAAGGGACGAGACTGCAAGAACTACCAACCCCAGAGGCGCCCAGTCCCGCAGCAGGCTCCCATTCAGAGGCTGATTTCCTGCAGGCCCGCCAGCTCCCACTGCTCACCTCCGCCAGCAGAAACAGGGGCTCAATCACATCCCTCTCTACTTGCAATTCAAAATGTATCAGCTCCTGGGCCAGCTTGTCCTCTGTCTCTCCACAGAGTTTCAGCATCTTCCTGTAATCAGAGGGGGAAAAAACATACTGAATACTGTCAAAGACATTTCACCTGTGTTGTCCTACCTGGGGACACTTTCCCAAGTCAGTGTCTATAAGCTGTTGGTCTCCACAGCGTCCCACAGGCAACCCGTTCCAGTTTGTTTCATTTCTGAAATGATCAATTCTCAAAAATGGTGCTGAGGATACAGCGTGTGTGCCTGGGGCAAGAGTGGACAGGTGGGAACACATGAGAGAGATGTGGAGAAAACAGACTCACACATGCCAATTCACAGGTCCTAAAAGAGCCTGATGCTTCCTTCTCCACTGAGAGCCCTGGAAAAACTTGCTGACAAATGAGCATCTTCAAACACAGCAAAAGCTCAGTAGTAAGTAAAACCCTCACTCCTAGGTCATGAAAACTTAACCTAACTTTCCAATCCAATCTTTCTGCCACCTGCATACTCCCCGGCTCTTACTTATTTTGGGGGTGGGGAAAGAGGTTGGTGGATTACTTGTAATTATCCTACAGTTTTAAAAGAGAAAAACAAATTTGAACTCATCTGATAATTTTATCTATTTGAGGTTATATAAAATAATTAAAGTGTTTTTGTCTGACACAGGATTAGAAAGGGTTAATTAGTACAGGACATACAGTTCTTTATCTAATAGAAAACCATCTAAAAATTGATTAATAACGAGCAAATGACAGAAGGTCTGAATGAGCAGAAAGTTATGAGAATACATTATTTCACAGATGTTTTGTTTTGACCCAAATTTCATACACACCATCCTCCCTTTGCATAGTATCATGTTAACTGAAATTCAAATAAAAAGTTTTTACAAATCAACAGATGTAAGACCAGAAGTAACTATTACTCTTAAGTGAGTATATTCCTTCCCTGTCTCTATTCTCTGATGTTTTATCTCTATGTGTTCACAATGACTGCCACACTAGGAAAAAACTGCTTTTTCCTGGGGCCCTTGCTGTTTTACTAGGTTAAGCACATTAACTGCATTATGAGTTGTATTTAACTCATGCTAGTTTTGAGCCCAGGGCCTTGGGAGGCATATATAACTCAGACAACTTTTGACTTAATACTGGCCCCAAAGGGGAAAAAAAATTTCTAGCATGGCAGTCAATGTGCAAGAGATATGTGAGTTATATACACTTCATGGGGCCCCAGGCTCAAAACCAGCATAAGTTAAATACAACACGGCAGTTAATGTGTCAAAACAGTTTATATCCATGGTTTTAGACTGAACATATTCGTACACTATAAGCTTTCAAAATGCATCACTATGTTTGGGGCTTTTCCATGCCAGTACATGCAGAATTAGATCATGTTGCTATATATTTCTACAATTCCATGTTATGACTATACCACCACCATTATATTAACCTTTCTCACAAACAAGAGTTTTTGGTTATTACACGCAGTGCTGCAGTAAATACACACATATAGATTCTTTTTGCATGGGTAAGAATTTCACCAGAAAAAAAAAAAAATAAAATAATTTCACCAAAGCAGATGACAGTTCCCACTGCTCTATGTGGTTCCCAATCCCTGGTACTAGTAGGTGTCCTTAATTTCTGCCAAACTGGTGGATATACATTATCTCATCCTAGTTTTAATTTGCATTCCTTGGCTACCAAGGAGAGGGAACTTCTCTCCAAGTGTTTTGGGCCATCCAACGTCCCTGTCCATGAACTATCTATTCATATCCTTGGGCTATTTTTGTATTAGAATCTTTTTATTCAAATTTTATTTGTAAGAAATCTTCACTTGATCTTAGCCAAAAGGCTGATAAGAACTCTTCATCTACTTATACATAGATGTGTGAATGTGGATCCTATTAATAATTCCTTTTCATATCTGCTGCAAATGTCAACACCCAGGTTGTGGTTTTATCCTTTTAACAGTGTCTTTGATCTGATTTTCTGGTACTAACCTCCATATTTCTAATGTCACTTTCTAGTTTAAAAAATTTTAAACATGGGCAGCGCCTGTGGCTCAAAGGAGTAGGGTGCTGGCCCCATATGCCAGAGGTGGTGGGTTCAAACCCAGCCCTGGCCAAAAACTGCAAAAAAAATTTTTTTTTTAAACATGAGTTAAAAACTGAGGTGGGAGGATTGCTTGATGTCAGGAGTTTTAAAATGGCCTAAGCACGAGTGAGACCCTGTTTCTACAAAAAATAGAAAACTTAGCCAGGCATCATGATGTGTGTCTATAGTCCTAGCTGAGACTGGAGAATTGCTTAAGCACAGTGCTGTGACGTTGCTGTGAATTTTGGTGACACAACTGCATTATAGCCTAGGTGACAGAGGGAGGTGACAGAGATCTTCATACCTTTAGGTCCTTTCTTTTTTTTTTCCTTTGAGAGAGAGACTCTCTGTTACCCTGGGTAGAGTGAATACTATGGCATCAGCCTAACTCACAGCAACCTCAGACTCCTGCCTCAGCCTCCAGAGTAGCTGGGACTACAGGCTCCCACCACCATGCCTGGTTCATTTTTCTGTTTTTAGTAGAGACGGGGTCTTGCTCTTGCTCTCCCTCTCCTGAGCTCAAGGGATCCTCCTGCCTTGGCCTCTCAAGAGTGCCAGGATTACAGGTTCTTTCTTTTGGGGCTTATCAGATTCCCCAGAATAAAGGCGTGGGGGCATGTGAATTGGGGGAGGGGCTGAGGAGTGGTGTCAGGTCACTCAATCCTCCACTTTACTGAGTGGCAGCCTTACACTCCACTGTGCCTGGAGCCTAGAGATGCTCTGCTTTATCCCATTAGGGAACAAACCTCTGGCTTCTGCAGTGGTGGCAGTGCTGGGAATGAGAGTGCCCCACAGACGTGGGCAGGAGCTGGGTTTTAGAGATCCAACTGGTACCGGAGAAGTTTTCCACCCATATTCTTTATTCTAGCCACCCATTCTCCCCCTCAAAGTCCCCCTGTTCCAGAGACCACTGCAGCCACCAGTTCCTGAGCCCTGACCATCTCCTGGGGTCAGTTCTGCTAGGTCTCAGCAGCTCCTCCTTCTGCTGGGAGTCGGCGTCCACGCTGGGTCTCACCGTCCACGTGCCTGACATTCCACAAAACTGTCCTGCTGTTGTTTCCTTTCCAGTGTTTCCTGCCATGGTGGATTTACATCTTTTAAGGAAAAAGTTCCATGTACTGTAGTTTTAGTGGGTTTTGGAAAGGGACAAAATCAGATGTCTGTTCAATCTGTCACCTTTCCTTCCAAATTCTCCATGTCATTCTATTTTAGGCATAACTCTCGGAAACACCACAGAACGGGATTTTGTGTTTCGCCACCTGAGAGTCTCTGTATTTTAACCGTTGAGTCTATTTGCATCTCTTATGATTGCAGATGCTACAGACACAATAATTGGTATGACCTCTGTTTCTTATTTTGCTTTTTCCTTTCTTGATTCTTTATCTTTTAGTCCCTTTTATGGGTTTTCCTCTATTTTATTTTTCATCTTTTTACTAGTTCGGAAGCTATACATTTGTACTCTTTTTGTGGTTTCTGTTACCTTTCTCACATGTATACTTGACATTAAATTTAAATGTAATACCTTTATCCTCCTTTCAAACAACAAAAGAGCTTGAAACATTGACTCCCTCCCCAGTGTTTCATGTATTATAGCCTAGTATTTTGCTTTCACTTTGCTTGTAACCCCCCCAAAAAAAATCCATTATTATATTGCTATTTTTTTAATTCAATGCTTACTTAAATTCCTTTCTGCTGAAAGGTAGCAGAATCTGCCACCCTAAAATACACCACTTTGGCATAAGAATTATTTTGAGCTGAAGGCAAATGAAAAGGAGATACTAAAAAAGCCCTCTGCTCTCCCTCTGTATGCCTAAAAGTAGGGCGTTCATTTGTAAAGGTGCCTCTCTTCTCCCCTCCCTACCAGGGGGACAGAGGCTAATCAAACTTTACTAACTAACCAGAGTCTTCCATTAGTTTCCCAAATATTTACCTCCTCACAATGTGCCACTCCAGAAACTCAAAGTCCTTCATTTCTGTCTTGTAACTTCTCTGAAAATTAGAGTTCTTTGTTAAGATGCTGCATAGTGTACTCTAACCACCCTTCCATCATTCACCCCTTACCTCTCCCATGCACAGGTGCTATGCACTTCGGTCCACCTAACTTACAGACCCTCGGCCAATGGTTAGAGAGAGAAGTCCTGTTGTTTTCCTCTTCTACAACACATCAACTTTTTATTCTACCTTGCGGCTTGCATTCCTGCCTTTCTTCTGGACATAAGCTACATCACACTAGTCTTGACTAGATCTTTCAGTGAGAATATATGAGTAACTTGTCTAAATTTTTTTGTTGTTGCTTTTGAGACAGAGGCCCATTCTGTTGCCCAGGCTAAAGGGCCATGGTGTCAGCCTAGGTCACAGCAATTTCAAATCCTGGCTCAAGCAATCCTCCTGCCCCAGCCTCCTGAGTAGCTGGGACTACAGGTGTCCACCACCATGCCCAGCTACTTTTTCTATTTTTAGTAGAGATAGAGTCTCACTCTTGTTTAGGCTGGTCTCAAGGGATCCTCCTACCCCAGCCTCCCGGACTGCTAGGATTACACACTTGAGCCACTGTGCCTAACTAACTTATCTAAATTTTTGCCTGAGAAAATCTTTATTCTCCCATATTCTTGAATAATGCTTTAGTTGATCATGGAATTCTAGGTTTATTGTCCTTGAAGATATTTCACCATTATCTACTGACATTTACTGTGGCTGATGATGTTATCAGTTTAATTGCTCTTTTATAGGAAATTATCTCTTTTCCTCTGGTTGTTTTAATTTCTCTCTTTTTTTGTTGATAATCTTTAGTTTTACTATGATGTGTCCAGGGATGGACATCCTATTGTTGATCTCAATCAAAACATTTTGCATTCCTTAAATTTAAAGACTTATGTTTTACCTCAAATCTGAACAAGAAAAACTCACCCACAGACTTCCCCTTGTGCCTGTTTTCCTCTCCAGGAACCCGCGTAGACAGAATGCCATACCCTTGCATGCTAATACTCATGCTCTCAACTATGCCTGTGACCTCATCTCTGCACTTTATTCTGTTCATTCCAGGTGGCAACTCCATATTTTTTCCAAGTTCACCAAATCTTTTTGTTTTAACTGATAGATAACAATTGTACATACTTGTGGGGTGCATGTGCTGTTTTGATACACATACTGTATATTAGATTAGGGTAATTAGCATATCCATCACCTCAAACACTATTTCTTTGTGTTCAACATCTTCCTTCTAGTTATGTGAAACTATACTGTACATACTATTCACAACAGCCATCCTACTGTGGTATAAAATGCTAGAACTTATATCCTATAACAAATCTCCCCTATTCCCTGTTTTCCCCTCCCCTTCCCAGCCTTTGCTCTACTTTTTACTTTTATGAGATGCATATTTTTTGGACACAGAGTCTCACTATGTCATGCTCAGTAGAGTGTCGTGGCATCAGCAACCTCAAACTCTTGGGCATTAGTGATCCTCTTACCTCAGCCTCCCGAGCAGGTGGGACCACAGGCACCTGCCACAATGCCTGACTATGTATTTTTTATTTCAGATTAAATGAGGGTACAAATGACAAGGTTATATTATTTGCATTCAATTGTGAATTTTTAAATCAAATTGTTTCTTTGCTACTGAGACATGTGAGTTACTTCTGTAGACTGGATGTCTCTCTCCTGTCAGATGAGAGGTCTGCGCATGTTCTATCCCATCCCATACTTTGCCTTTTCACTCTCTGTAATCTTTTCTGTGCAGAAGCTTCTTCATTTGACTCAATCCCATTTGCTTGCCTTTGCTTCTGTCACCTGTGCTTTGAGGTCTTGTTCATTTCTTTTCCCAGACCAATGTCCAGAAGCATTTCCTCTCTGTTTTATCCTAGTCTTCTTATCATTTCAGTCCTTACACTTAGATGTGCAATCTCTTTGAGACAATTTTTATATGGGGTGAGAGGTGGGGGTCTACTTCCATTCTTCTGTATATGGACATCCAGTTTTTCCAGTACCCCAGTGAGTGCTTTTGGCACTTTGTCAAAAATCAGTTCACTGTAGGGCAGCGCTGGTAGTTCAGTGGGTAGGGCGCTGGCCACAGACACCAAGGCTGGAGGGTGTGCACCTGGCCCAGGCCAGCTAAACAACAATGACAACTGCAACAAAAACATAGCTGGGCATTGTGGTGGGCGCCTGTAGTCCCAGCTACTTGGGAGGCTGAGGCAAGAGAATCACTTAAGCATAAGAGTTTGAGGTTGCTGTGAACTGTGACACTATGGCACTCTACTGACAAAATAGTGAGACTCTGTCTCAAAAAAAAAGAAAATGAGTTCACTGCAGATAAGTGAATTAATTTCTGGGTTGTCTATTTTGTTCCATTGGTCTATGTGTCTGTTTATATGCTTATGCCATGATGTTTGGGTTAATACAGCTTTGTAGTATATTTAGAGGTCTGGTGGTATGAGTCCACCAACTTTGTTCTTTTTGCTCTGGATTGCATTGACTAGTCAAGGTCTTTTGTGGTTCTATGCAATTTTTAGGATTTTTTTCCTATTTCTATGAAAAATGACATTGGTATTTTATTTTATTTTATTTATTTATTTAAAGACAGAGTCTCACTTTGTTGCCCTTGGTAGAGTTCCATGGCATTACAGTTCACAGCAACCTCCAGCTTTTGGGCTTAGGCAATTCTCTTGCCTCAGCCTCCCAAGTAGCTGGGACTATAGGCACCCGCCACAATGCCCAGGTAGACACTGGTATTTTCACAGGGATCACACTGAATCTACACATTGCTTTGGGTAGCATCAAGTTCACCAATTCTTTATTTTTGTATTATTTCCGGTTTACTTCAACTAACATTTAAAAATTATCAACATAATCATTTTTAAGTTCTGTTTGTTTGTTTTTTATTCTTTCCATTCTTTTTTCAAATTTTTTTTTGGTCAAGCATTATTTTTCCTTTAGTTTGTATTTCATTTTAAACAGTCATTTCATTTTTTCATATTGTTCCATGACTGCTTGTCCTTAGTGTGTGATTCTACAACTCACTGTGTCTGCCGACGCTCTCTCGTGGGGCTGTTTTTAGTTTGTTTTATTGTGAACTCAAAATCAGCAAGCTCTGCTCTCCTGGGAATCCTGTAAGTTCCAACACCTGACAATGAGAGGTTTCACATCTGCTTCTGTGACAGCCTTCCACGGAGCACACTCCATGAGAAATGCAAAGATGATGAACTTCATTACTCATTAGGGAAACCCAAACCAAGGCCATAATGACATACCAGTTCACACTCATTAAGATGGTTATAACAATATTAATAATTTTTAAAAACTCAGAAAATAAATACTGGTGAGTATGTGCAGAAATGAATTCAAAGGCATTACCAGTGGACATTTCAAGTAGCACAATGCTGTGAAAGTTCAGTAGTGTGGCCATTGTCCTTCACCAATTGTATGTTAACCTCTCCATGTGGGCCTTGTCCTCATACAGAGCCAATAACTTTAGAGCCAAAGGGTTTTGATTTCTCACCGGTAACATTTTCTTCTTCTCCATCCAAGTCTCCAACCAGAACTCAGGTGTCCTCACTGCCTTAGGAGTTCTAATCCCTTTTTTAATGGTTGGGGATTTACCTAGATTTGGCACCAATACACACAAGCTATCATCTTACCCAAGAAGTGTGTCATCTCCCAGGATAGCTGACCCCTCCATCAGACACTGAGCCAGTGTTGTCAGAGGCAACTTTTTCTGAAAAGGAAACAAATGGTGTAATGAAAACTACTTTCAATAGTCACCCGATGACGTTATAATGGCAAAAAGGCAAATATTTGCCTTTATTAAAGGCATTATTATATTAAGTAAGAAACAAACTCACTTTAAAATGTTTATACCTATAGATTCACATTATATAGTGATGGGTTAGGCTTAGAGATATCAAAATTCAGAAAATGAAAACTGAATTAAATTTGTCTCTTTAGAAAGGAAGCCTAAGGCTTGTGTGCTGCATGTTAAAATGAAGCAGAATAGCAAGAAGGAAAAAGAAGAAGATTTCAAAATCATGTTAACAAGGATTTGAGCGATGTAAACATAATTTTTAAATATCAGTATCTTTCTTAAAAAGAATATTAGCCCTATTTTATAAATGAGGCACCTTATGGTCAAAAGGGAAAAAACTGTTCACCCACAATCATAAGGCAAAGGAAGAAGACATCAAAATAAAGGCACAATTTATAGAAAATATAAAAATGGTCAATAAGAATATGAAAAGGTGATGAACTTCTTTACTCATTAGAGAATCCCAGATCAAGGCCACAATGAGACACCACTTCACACTCATTAAGATGGTTATAACAATATCAATGATAATTTAAAAAGAAAACAGAAAATAAATACTGGTGAGCACGTGCAGAAATGAACCCAAATGCATTACCAGTGGGAATTTAAAATTGTGCAATGCTGTGAAAGTTTAGTAGTATGTCAATAAGTTAAAAAGAATTTCTGTACGGCATGCTCGTGGGGCAGTGTGTGTGTGTACGAATGTATGTGAGTGTCTATGAGTTTTAAAGTGTCTTAAAGCATATTTAAACTAAAACGTGTACACACACGCGAGAAACAGTCCAAAAAAGTAGAAACAACTCAGAAATCTGTTGATGGATAAATGGATTAACAAAGGTGGAATATCCAGGCATAACGGGAATGTGAAGTAGGGACCATTATTCAGACATAAAGAGGAATGAAGTTCTGACAGGCCACAACCTGACCAGCACTGCAGACATCATGCAGATAACAGCAAAACAAGCCAGACACAAAGGGACACACACTGCATGATTCTATTTATAGGAAATATCCAGAATAAGCATCTTGTTAGAGACGGAAAGTGGAGTAGTCTTTCTCAGGGAGCTGTGAGGGGAGGAGGGAATGCAGAAGGATGGCTTCATGGGCACGGGGTTTCCTTTGGGGATGGTGAAGACGTTCTAGAATTAGATAGTGGTGATCATTGCAAGACTGTAAATGTTAAGACCTCACTGTAGAGGGAAGGAAGGGCAAGCTGCTGCTGTCGGAGTGTAGCAGGACCTGTTCTTTCCTCACTGAGTACCGACCGACCCTCTCCTTCCTGAGTTCAGACCAAACAGCACATGCAGACAGAACGCAGAGCAAGCACAAGGTAAGAGCTGCTGGCATCCCCTCAGGTACTCCAGTCTGCACAGCTGCAAAGGTGGGTCTGCAATAGAAAGTGACTGGCCCACGCCCAGCCCAGAGCCTCCTGGTGTCACTATTATGCAGGGAGCTTCCAAGGTACTCCATTCACTAACCCAGTGTCTGGGGAGGGCTGGTACATGCCAGTGGTAAAGTGGTGGAGCTCAAGAATCAACGTCATCATGACTTGCCCTAGGTCTCTTTCCATCTGACTGTTCTGCACCCTCTATGAGATCCTTCACAGTCAACTGGCCAACATCAGGGGGTTTCCCTGGGGGCTGAGAGTCACTTTAGCTCATGCAAATATTATCAAAGCCAAGGAGGCGGCTGTGGGAACCCCCTTATAGATAGTCAGTCAGAAATACAAAAGGCCAGGATTTGCAATTGGCATCTGAAGGGGGCTGAATGGTCTTGTGGGACAGAGTCCTCAAGCTGTGGGTCCCTTCCCAACTCCAGGTGGACATGTCAGAACTGAACTGAACTGTGGGAAACCCAGCTGGTGTTTGGAGAGTTGGAGAATTGCTTGGGGTGGGAGAAACACCCATATCTGTCATCACAGAAGTGTGTGTGAGAGTGTAGAGAAACAGGGTGTGTTCTTCACAGAAACAGGCAGAACATTCCGGCTATAACCTCAGAGAAAGGGCACAGGTCAAGGCCTTGGTTCTCGACAAGGGGTGTTTTTTGCCTTCCTGGGGACATCTGGCAACATCTGGAGACATTTGTGGTTGTCACAATATGGGGGATGCTATTGCCACCCAGTGGACAGAGGCCAGGGATGCTGCCACGTGTCCTCTGATGCACACAACAGTCTCCTACAACAAAGACTTGCCAGGCTCCCAGTGTCAACAGCATGAGGTTGAGAAAACTGGTTGAATTGGCAAGTTCCTAAAAGATCCAAGTAACCAATCCATGAAGACACTCTACCCTGAATGTCATACAGTGCAGCCATGATATTGGCCAGCTCACGTAAAAAGCCCATTTTGGTTGATGACGAACATTCACACTCCCATAACTGTTCTTCAGGACAAGACTTTCAGAATCTTTGCGAAATCCGAGAAAGGAGCACATGAGGATCTTTCCTATCATGAAGGAGACTTCTAATGTTCCAGGAGTCAACATCCTTTGGAGAAACTTATCTACCAGGAGGACAGCAGAGTTTTTCCAAATGTGAAAAAAAAAACTAGTCTGATTTGTCCTGTTAGTGCATTGAGCAGAAAACGGTGCCAATGGGTGATAGAAAAATGAAGGTCAAGCTTCCACAAGACGAGAACGGCCACTGGAGGACCCCAAGGCTGACCAGAGGCTCGGAGGGTGCATGGTGAGGGGACAGCAAGGCATCTGTTCTGCAAAATTCAGACTGGGAAACAGAGTCTGAAGTGCAGGGCTGGAGGTGCCCTGCTCCTCACCCAGGGTGAGCGACATCATTTTCTCCTCATTTCAATCCTCCCAACATCCTCAGACAATTCTGAGATGACTTTAGGTAGCAAAGAGGACAGTATTAAGAGATAAAGTACCAAAAGTTAGGAAAAGTATTCCTGTTTCCACTCCTTTTTTGTTTTTTAAATGTTTAACAAGGTGCATAACCTTTCTTTTTTTCTTTTTTCTTGCTCTCTATCGAATGAATAAATTTTTGAGTACAAAATATATGCACACGTATGGCATAAAACTAACAGGTGCTGGAAGGTTCATAGCAAAGTCTCCCTTCCACCCCATCCCTCAACCACTGAGTTCCCCTCACCAGACACCATGGTAGTGAACCAGATTTTGGTTGATCCATAAATATTCTGAACAAATCCATTTTAAATAAAAAAAAAATTGTTGTAAAAATGAGGTTTCACTATGTCACCCAGGCTGGTCTTGGGTGAACTCCTGGCCTCAAGCAACCCTTCCTCTTCAGCCTCCCAAAGTGCTCAAATTTCACAGGTGTGAGCCACCATGCCCAGTCTGAGATCCAATTTTATGTGTATGTGTGTGTGTCCACTTTTAGTGACCATTTCCCCCTACAAATATTAGCATATTACATGCATGACTCCGCTTCGCCTTCTTTTCCATATAAGGATGTCTATCTTTCTATCATGTCCCATCATTACATACAGAGCTGTCTTTTTTAAGTTTTATTTTAATGGCAACATAGATCACTGAATAATGCAACTGACAAAATACGTTTACTCAAGTCCTCTACTGATAAGGTACCAACTGTCATCCTAGGAAAGACACTGATGTGAATTTGAAGGCTTAGATTCCATGGGTGGGAAACGGGGGCTTCCAGGTAAAACTTGGTGGAAATTATTGATGAGTTTTTATTTGTATCAATGCTTTAAGTACCAACAAGTTAAAAGGATGTCACCAGATGACCAGAGAAAAGAAGAAATGGATTAAGGAGGTGTATCTTCATATCAAAAGGGAATAAGGCATTAGACCAAAGGCATTAGATAAGAAATTAAGAGACTGTAGTATCTAATAGATTATACGTTTCTAAAGAAATTCTCTGAGATGGAGGAGAAATTGATGGCTCAACATATGCCAAGCATTGTAGCAATCTCATATACCCTCGTGCTCTCTGTAATTAAGGCATTTATTTGCTCTCTTCCCCAACACTTTGGTCACTCCCACTTCATGTACAAGACCATCCAGTCTCAAAAGGATTAAATTCTCCAAAGATCTAGAAAGCTGCTGAAATTTGTTTGCCTCTGCTGCCAGAGATCCATGCTGGGTGACACCAGTCCCGATCTGATATTGCCCATGTGGGAATATCTTAGCAAACTTCATGTTGCACGATGATTTTCAGGGTCCAAGAGACGCCATTAAAATAAACTTTCCCCTGGTTCTAGAGTTCAGATAAACTCCTATGAATTAAGAGATGGAAACAGAACGTCCCAAGATTTGGGTCCAGTCACTGTGATCTATCTGAGATAGGTTCTCTCTAAAAATCACCTTGGCATAGGCAGTGCAGTTTGTAGGGTGACTCAGGTAGAAAGTCTCATTCTAATACCTACCTGATCCCCAAACACACACACATACTATCATATTCCTTACCTCCCAAAACTGTTATCTACTATCCTCCAATTAATTCCAAGCCCAGGCAACTGGCTCTTCTGTGGTTCAGACCCCAAAAGACAAAGCCCAAGATTTTTGCTCAGGGTTCAATAGTTCTCAATGGCTACTTCAGCCCAACTGAAGTGGGGCCGTTGCTGACAGCAGCAGGTTAACTTCCTTCGTATTAAGCTCAGCACTGTGCTAGGTATGAGCATGCATTACTTTGTTGAATTCCCAAACACCCTACTGGGTAAAAAATCATTATTGCTCTTATTTCCCAAATGAAGAAACTAAGGCTTACAAGGTAATTAACTTGCCCAAGGTCAGGCAAAATCAGAAAGCAACAGAACCTGGCTTCACTCCCTCGGGCAATCAGATTTGGAGCTGCACCTCAGAAGCACTGAGCTAAATTGCCCATTACAGAACAGGAAGGATTTGAATTGGCAAGCTAGCGTGTTCAGGCCGGTGCCCGAAATACTCACAGACCAGCCATTCAAGACATGAATCTATTTTTGTCTCTGCTCCATTATGGCAAGGCCCTGTTTTAGGCACTAAGAACACACCCGATGGAGAGACGAGATCTGTGCTTCCTTCTCAGGGATGGGAATGGGTGATCACAGCAATTTCAGAAAATAATATGCACTATGAAGAAAACAAAATAGGGTGATAGGATTGGGGTGAGAGGAAATGGCAAACATATAATTAGGAGGTCAAGGAAAGGCTCCAAGCCTGAAATGCTGGGTAAAAGGAAGACAGACCAAGTGCGAGGGCTGGAGAGGGCTGAGAGAGGGGCATGTGCGGAGCCAGGCCAGCAGAGGCAGAGACCCACCAAGAGGTGGGGAGCAGCAGCCCTAAGATGCAGTGGGAGACACATCCTTAGGGTTCAGGGGGCTGAGGTAAGGAGTAGGGATGGTATCCCACAATGGGAATCCTTGGGTGAGATTCAGGCAGGAGAGTGACATCATCTAATTTCCATTTAAATGTTCACTTGGCGGCTGCAGAGGAGGACAGGAGGGGGTCGGAGTAGAAGACATGACAGGAACCTCTGTGTTCAGGAAGAGATGACAGCTGCTTGGACCAGGGTGGTAAGTGTTGAAACAGAATGGAAACTGTTTGGTGGAAGAGCCAACGAGCAGGGTGTGGGGGGCACAGAAAGGGAAGAAGTCAGGATGGTGCCTGGGATCTGGGAGCAGCAAGTATGTGGACCTACAGTACCTTTCTCTACCACATCGCCGCTGCCTGCTCTGCTGGGTCCTCCTCCCATCAAAGCTGGAAATGCTGCGATTTCTAGGGGGCTTGGGTTCAAGGGCCATTTGTCTTCTCACCCAGTATCTTCTCCCCTGTGACCTCAGCAACTCTGTGGATTCAACAGCAGCTCAAGGCAGAGACCACAAAACCTCTGTCCCCTCTTGACACTCCCACTTCTACTCAATCACCAAGCCCTTCATGTTCCACATGAAGGTGGTCTACCACAAACCCTCCTTTCTGTCTATCTTCATGGCTCCCACAGCATCTCACCTGGATCCTTCCCACACTGGTGCAATCGGCCTCCACTCCAGGAATTAATTATCTGTACAATCATCAGTGCATCTGATCATGTCATTGTCAAAACCTTGGCTTTCTTCTGCTTTGAGGGACAAAGTCCAAATCCTCACCATGGCCTACAAAGTCTGCTCAATCCCCTGAAGTCCCATCTCACATTACAACCTCCTCATTTTCTACTGTGGAGAGGAGGTCGTGAGGCGGCAGGGCCCCTACAGCCTAGGAACATTCAGGGAATGAACCCCCAACTGCTTCTCCTCCATTCCCAAAACAAGCATATTCCTTCCTTCCTGCTTCTTCTGCCAGAAGTCACGCAGCTCCTTCTTTGTCTAGTTAACTATGCAGAGATCCTCGTGATCTTTCTGGCTTACTTCTTGTCGTATGTTAATGAGGTTGAGTAGAAACTATTAACAAGATGATTTGTCTTTATTGAAGTCATTTACATTTTCAAATTGTACTTTCAGACCAAAAATATGTCTTTTGTTTATGCTATTTCCCCATATTGTCTATGCTACTTCCCCTGACAACCCTGTACAGATACTATGAAATAAAGCTGATTTTGTGCTTTGGTGCTAGCTGCAGCCATCAGCTCAGTCAGTCCTCCCCCATCTTTTGGCTCTGTCTCTTCTCTCGTGCTCTATTTTCCTCAGTCCCTGAGAGGGCCAGACCAGCGCCATTTTGTTGTTTACTACATAAGATCTGTTCCTAGCCCCTCCACCTCCCTCCACCCCAACCTCCGCTGATAAACCCACAGGGCCACTCCCTGTTGCCTCCCCCACCCCTGGTTGCACAGCCATTGAGCCATTGATTGAGTCACCTTAGGCAGACAGCTGCCATAATAGGCAATAAGTTTCAGTTTCCTTGAAATTCAGGTATTCTCCTTCAACTACCCAATCAGGCTGCACCACCTCAGGCCCCTGGTTAGGAAATCCCCCACCCCTCAATCTGTACCAATCCAAATCCTCCCCGTACTAATGAAATCATCAACCACCAATTAAGAGTGTAACCATACCCAACCCTACCCTTCTTGTCTTTTGTACCCCATAAAAACCTTCCACACCCCAGGTTCGGGGCTCTTCCTCGGTGTGTACACCAGGAGAGTCCAGGCCCGGGCTTGGCCTAGGCTTGAATAAAGCTCACCTCTTGCTTTTTACATCAGAGTGTGTCTTGAACTGTCTGCTGGGGGGTCTTGGGGGAATTTCGGGCACAACATCCCCACCAATTCCACTCTGGTTTGCTCCCCTTCTACATGCTGGTGTGCAACACTCTACATGGGCAGTCCCCAAGTTATAAACATCCCACTGATGTAGGACTCACACATAACAAATGGAGGTTATCACAGGTGATAGGTAAATGTGCCTGTTCCAACTTACATACAAATTCAAACTAAGAACAAACCTACAGAACCTATCTTGTTCATTACCTGGGCATTGCCTATAGTTCAGTTACTCTAGCCACGTGTATAGGTGAAAGGCCTATATGCCTCTGGCCAAAAAAGCTATTTGAGACAGAGCAGTGAAAAGACTTTGTGCAGGCATACTTGTGAGAAACTGAGGCAGAATCCCATATGGCCAGGTTGGTTGTGGGCATAAAAACTCCCTGACTTAAGGCCCATGTGGGAACAGAGGTTTGCACACAATTTGCTATATGCCCTAGAAGTTTCTTTATGCCTTGTTTTAAAGATTGAAGTAACTGCCTCCAAATGGTGAGGTCAGTAGGACAGATTTTCAAACCGTCTCTTTCCTTCATAGCTAGGATCCATCAGATAGCAACATGTTCTCCATTAAGTTATGTTAAACTGGGTTATCTTGAAAGGGTTATGTTAAAGGGTGTATGTTGGGTGGATTATCAGATTACTAAGGAGGAGCTACTTACAAGGTAGACATAAGATGTTTAAATGGATTAATGAAGTCATTGATGGTCAATGCACATGTGCAGAGGGAAATCACTGATGTCCAGTGCGCATGTGCAGAGGGATTGTAATAAATATTTTTTTTTTTTTGAGACGGAGCCTCAAGCTATCCCCCTGGGTAGAGTGCCATGGCATCACAGCTCATAGCAACCTCCAACTCCTGGGCTCAAGCGAGTCTCCTGCCTCAGCCTCCCAAGTAGCTGGGACCACAGGC
>CAUYQV010004053.1:0-35528 GCA_963574575.1 Galagoides demidoff
CAATTTGAAATATTTTCATCAAACTGGTTAACATAGCCTTCATGTCATTTTCTTAGTTATTGTGTTAAGACGTTTATATTCTACTTTTAGAAAGATTCACTTGTACCCTTGTAAGATAACCCATAGAAGTGATCCCACCAATCACCCTCCCTCCACCCATCCACCCCCCTCCCCTCCCCTCCCCACCCCATGTTTTTAAATCAGTTTATGGCACTCTGCCACCTTTAGGTCGTGTAAAACACTTTTTTATTTCACTTTAATTTTTTTTTATTTATTAAGTCATATATGCATACATCATGAATACATTTATGGCTTTGTAGAATTCAATGTGTTATTTGTACAGGTTGGAGTGCTTACTCCAACCTGTACAAACTACTAATTGACATAGTTTCACCTCATTTACTTCATCACAGTGTTAAGACATTTGTGTTCAATACTTGATAGATTTGACTTGTACCCTTGCAATATGCTCCATAGGTGTGGTCCCGCCATTAACCCTCCATCTATTGAACCACCCCTCTCCCTTTTTATCCCTCTCCCCTTCCCTCCTTCATCCTTGGCTATAGTTGTGACTCATCTTTCGTATGAAAGTGTGAGTGGTTATAAGTTGGTTTTATAGCAGTACTGAGTACATTGGATATGTTTTTTACCATTCCTAGCATACTTTACTAAGAAGAATATTTTTCAGCTCCATCCATGTAAACATAAAAGAGGTAAAGTCTCCATCTTTTTTTAATGCTGCATAGTATTCCATGGTGTATATATACCATGATTTATTAATCCACTCATGGGTCGATAGGCACTTGGGCTTCTTCAAAGACTTGGCAATTATGAATTGAGCTGCAATGAACAATCTGGTGCATATCTTTGTTGCCAAGTGATTTTTGGTCTTTTGGATATACACCTAGTAGGGGAATTCTTTCCAAACCCCACTTCCAACCCTCAATATGTCTCAACCCAACATACAAGAATATATATCACTGGAGAAGTATGTTTCCCTGAGAAATGCAGATGCTGTCTTACGTGCTGTGGCTTTTGTTTGGTTTTTTACTTTTATTTGCTCAGTCCCGCTTTTGAATATATTTAGAGTATTCTATGTCTCTCTAGTTGACAAAATACTCTTGCCAAATAAGCAATAGTTTGTATTCATCTTATTTTACAAATCCATCCCCCTAGTAATAAAAACCCAGGTTGCCTCCAACTCACTGCTACCACCAGGAGTGCTGTAATAAACACCTTCCAGCACATGCCTTCAGAGACATGTTGACACCTCCCTGAAGTCTAATAGCTGGGCTGTCGACAATCTAAAGCCCACTACTTGCTGTCACTCTGTGCTTCATAATTACTGTATCATTTACCCTCCTGCCCACTGTAGGTGAGGGCCCTGCAGCTTCCCCACATTCGCAGTTTTGAAATTATTTACCTTTTTTGGTTTCTAATGATCTAACAAGAGTAAAACGGTATTGTATTTTTTATTTTGATTTGCATTTCTTTGTTTAGTAATGTGGTTAAGCATCTGTTTGTGTTCCTCTTATCGTTCCAGATTTCTCCCTCAGTAACTAATATTCTATACTTATTTTTTTCTAGTGGGTTTTCCATCTTGTTCTTGTTAATTTGCAGGCATTCTTTGCATTTTCTAGGTTTAATTCTGTGTTGTTTTCAGATAATGCAAATGCTTTCTCCCAGACATTATCCATCTGTTAACAGTGTCTATAATGCTTTTTGTTAAACGGAAATCCTCATTATTGATAGAATCAAGTCTATAAATCTTCTGCTTTATGGCTTGTGTTTTAGGGTCTTTCTGATATTATTAAAAAACATTTCATATTTTCTTTCTTAATTTTATACTTTTACATTTTTCATATGGGTTTTAATATTTATATAGTTTAACTTGGTATATAACATAAATATGGATCCAACTTTACTTTTCTCTATTATGTGAGAACATTTTCCCAACCCAACCTACTCTTGATTTTTCATGTCATGTTTACTATACTTGAAGCTTCCATGTACACATGAATCTGTTGTTACAATCTCTGTTTTTCACATTGCTGTATTTGTCCACCTGTGCCCTCATACCACTTTTTTTATGACAACAACTTACAGTACACCTTCACATCTGGTATGTCAAGCCTTTGCTCTTCTCTTTCAACCTCAACCTGTGAACTTTTATTCTCCCATAGCAGTTTAAACTGTTTACTGTGTCACTCAAAATTTACTTCTGAAATTTTTACTGGAATTGCACCCAATTTGTACACTTATTCTGGGAGACAATATCTTACAAAATTATATTGTTCTATCATTAATCCAGCATAACTCTTTATCAGGTCTCATTATACACTCCTTAATTTTTCTCAGCAAAAAAAATTATGAATTCATAATTATTTTTGCATTTGTTTTCTATTGAGAATGTTATTTTGTGAAGATAATGTTTCCTTTTAGTTTCCTTCTTTGTTCTAATAGCATCTATGTAATCTATTGGGTTAGCTATGTGTATAAATAAACATATCATCCTTAAAGAATAAATTTTCTTTAACATTCACTTTTTATTTCATTTATCTAAGAACTTATTAAAGAATCATTGTGAAAATAGTCATTCTTATCCTGTGTTAATCTAATTTTGAAAATAACATATCACGTTTCTCCAACATGTAAGATGTTTTGTATATAATTTTGTGAAGTCAAGGAAATTGCCTTGTAGTCAAAGTTTTCTAAGTGTTTTTTTACCCCAAATCAATGTCAAACTATCAAATGCAATGTTTTGTTTTGCATTTTCAAGGCAATTATACATTTTTTCTTTAGTCTATTAATGTAATAAGTATATTGATAGATTCTCCTAAGGTTAAGGTATTCGTACATTCCTAAAATCAGCCTGAGTTTTATTTTATATGATGCTGCATTTGGCTAACTAATATTTTGTTATAGACGCACATATTTTTAAAAATAGTGTTTCTCAACATACTGAAAGTGAGAAGTAAATACAAGTTTATATAAGCATGTATGATCTGGAGGTCAACCAGTCAGTACTCCTGAGAGAGAGGCATGAGAACACAGTTTTCTTTCTGCCATGTGCTAGATTCTGCCACCTACACTGCACCCAGGGGATCTTCCTTTTAAATATTTAATATAGATTATTGAAGAGAGAATCACATTACACATTAGCACCTGCTTAGGAATAAAGAAATGATTCTAAGCACTGTCTTACCACTCCAGAAGTTAAAAAAAAAAAAAAGTCTCAAACTGTAATGCATTTAAACTAACACTGTGCCTCTTGCAGGCAATCCTATCAGAAAATTTATAGTTGGACTGTTTCCACTCCTAGAGATCTATGAGCTCCAGGATTGGGCCAAGGTTACATAGTGTATAAAAGAATTAGAAACGGAGTCTGTTAGACCACCATTGCCCTCCTTAACGAGTTGATTTAATTGCTCCAGCTGGAGTGTGCCTTTGCGAATAAAAGCAATGTCATCAAGCACTGGAAAACAAAACTCAACAAATGTACACTGAGTGACTGCCATGTGTGGGATGCCAGCTCACATGTGATGTTTATGCCATCAAAAGCTGCCTACTGAGGAACTTCAATAATAAGTTGCTCTTGAATTTATTAATAGTGTTTAAACAAAACCCAAGGATCCATGCCCAAGGCCCTGAATCCTCACTCTCTTTGAGCAAGCTTTACATAATATACATGATGAAGATCAGTGTGAAGGGAAAACCCCAAATGAAAATTAATTAATGCTTTAATCAATTCTATCAAGGCCCTGCTAAGAGCTGATGACTGAGACTACAAAGAGGATGACACACAATTCCTAAGTCCCTACTCTAAAGAAATGTAAAGTGAAAGAGAACCACCACAAACAGCAAATAATACTGAGGATGACAAAGCAGTTTCATTGTGCTAAGAGTGCACAGAGCACCACTGGGGCAGAGAAGTTTGCAGCCTCCATAGGAAAAAATCCACAAGACTTTCCATAGGAAAAGACCCTTGATCTGCTTCCCAAAAGTAAAAGTTTGCGAGTCAAAGACTGTGTAAAAATGGACCTCAAATATCTAAGCAAAAAGAATAAATTTGGAGGCATCAGAATTCCTAATTTCAAAGTCTACTACACAGCTATAGCAATCAAGACAGCATAGCAGTGGCATAGAAAAAGACATGTACACCAAAGGAAGAGAATAGAGTCAGAAATAAATCCTTGCATTTATGGTCAAGTGATCTTCAGCAAAGGCACCAAAGGTACCAAGAACACACAATAGGGAAAAGACACTCTCTTCAATTAATGGTGGTGATAGAACTGGATGCCAACATGCAGAACAATAAAATTGAACCCTATCTTAAGCCATATACAAAACCTATATATCTCAACCCATATACAAAAACCAATTCAAAGCGAATTAAAAACTTAAATGTAAAACCTGTAACAAAAATACTAGAAAAAGACACAGGAAAAACCTTCTTAACATTGATTTGGAAAATAATACTTTTTGTATGACCCTGAAAGCATATCAAGACAAGCAAAGAGAGACAAATAGAATGGCATCAAATTAAAAAACTTCTGCACAGAAATAATTAAAGTGAAGCAAAAATCCACAAAATGATGGAAAATATTTGTAAATCATACATCTGAAAAGAGTTTAATATTCAAATAAGAAACTCAACTTAATTATAAGAAAACATAACCCTATTAAAATATGAGCAAAGTATCTCAGTAAACATTTCTCAAAAGAATTCATATAAATGACCAACAGACCTGTAAAAATATGCTCAACATCACTAATCAACAAGGAAATACAAATTAAAACTCCAGTGATTATCACCTCACAACTGTTAGAAAGATTATGGGTGGTAGCTCACACCTGTAAAGCTAGCCCTCTGGCCATGGTGGGATGATCCCTTGAGCTCAGGAGTTTGAGACTAGCCTGAGCAAGAATGAGACACTATCTCTACTAAAAATGTAAAAACTAGCTAGGCATTGTGGCAGGCACCAGTAGTCCCAGCCACTCAGGAGGCTAAGTTAAGAGGAAAACTTGGGCTCAAAAGTTTGAGGTTGCTGTGAGCTGTGATACCATGGCACTCCACCCAGGGTAACAGATAGAAACTCTCTCTCAAAAAAAAAAAAAATCCACTATCAATAATGGTATTGATGGAGATGGGCACATTCATAACTTTGACTCAAACTTCAAAAAAGCAAATCATGTAACCAAAATGATTGCACACCTATAATGTTCTGAAATTTAACAAAATGAAGACTGTTATCAAAAAGACAAAATATAAGGGAGAAAAAGGGTATACTGGTAAACTGTTGGTGGGAAGATAAAGTAGTATAGCCATTCTGGAAAGCAGTGTGGAGGTTGCTCAAAAAAATGAAAGTAAAACTACCATGTGGTTCACCAATCCCATCACTGGGTATCTGTGAAGAAACTGAAATCAGTATGTTCAAGATATACACATATCTGCCCTCCTATGTTCACTGCAGCATTATTCATGATGGTCAAAATGTGGAAGCAATTTAAGTGTCCAACAACAGGTGAATGAAGAAAAAGTGGCATAAATACACAACAGAAGATTATTCAACATTAAAAAAGAAGGAGATCATGTAATTTTCAAAAACATGGATGGACTTGGAGACATTAATGTAAGTGAAATAAGCCAGGCACAGAAAAATAAGTATCACATAATCTCACCTATATGTGGAATCTTAAAATGCTGAACTCACAAAAAGAAAGGATAGAATAGTGGCTTCCAGAGGATGGAGGGAGGAGGTTAGTAAATGAAGAGATACTGATCAAAGGGTACAAAGTTTCAATTAGACAGGATAAATAAGATCTAGAGATCTATTGTGCAGTAGGTTAACTATAGTTAACAATAAGGTATAATAAAAAATTGCTAAGAGAATAAACCTCAAACATCAAGCGTTCTCACCACAAAAACAAAAAGATAAGTATATGATGTGATGGCAATATTAATTAGCTTGATTTAATCATTTTCCTCTATGTACATATATCAAAACATTACACTGTACATGGCAAACACATGATTTTTATTGATCAATTATACCTTAGTAAATTGGGGAAATTTTTTTAATAAATAAATATGGAGAGGTGTGCATGTGTGTGTGCATATATAATGGTGAGGAGGCAGAACATTCCAGGTAAAAGAAATAACATAGGTAAGGTCCCAGGGAAAGTGAGAAAAAAAGGTTACATGCATTTGGGCAAATGCAAGTCGTAACATATAGTTGAGGCATAAAATATAAGACTCAAGAATTAAGGAAGGGTCTGTATAACATACCAAGGAAATTGGTTTCTCTGAAGCATAAGGGAAGCCATTGAGTTAGATTGAGCATAAGAATGACGTTGGCAGTGAGACGCTGCCTTCCAAGGCAATCAGCTTCTCATAAAGACCATTGCCCTAGAAGCCCCCAGAAGCTCCTTACAATTCCAAGAAAAGCCCACACACAAAGCTCCTCCACGCATACATTCAGATACTATTTCCTGTTTTGAAATGTCCACAAATTGCTTGCTTGTCTTCTTGCAGCCAAACAAAGGCTGTCATACAAACCAAAGTGCAATCAAAGTTGACCCACCTCCAGAAAATTCCAGCTTCATAGAATTCATGACAATCAGAGACTGTCTTGGGGGTTCCTGTTTTGGCCTATAAAACTTATTCTCCTCTCTATACCTTTGAAATGCTGCTGAGACAACAAGGACAGCAGGTAGGTCTCCTTATCCCAATTTATGAATAAACAACCTGGGTTAATTTTGTTCCAGACTGACCTTTGTCTTTGATATCAGAGTGAAGAAATAAGGCAAGAAGACAGGTGAAGACACCATCACTAAAATATATGCAAGGGAGGTAAGGCAGAGGGAGAGATGGGGCAGGGGACAGGAGGCGACCTAACTTGAGACAGAGACAGTAGGAATTAAAAGACACAGATGTATTTTCAAGCATCTGAAGGGGAAGAATTAAACCAAGTTTCAGATTTCCAGATGGGACAGCTAACATTCTCTGAATGAATGTAGTAATCAAACTATGGCCTGTGCATAAATAATCAAATTAAACTTTTTAAAAACAATGTCTAAAGAGATAACTATAAGCCATTTTTAAAAATTAAGAATAGCATGAACTAGAGATATGCAAAACAAATGCACAAGATTTTTTCATTTAGACCCTCCAATGTCAAAGCAAAAGAAAAGTGCAGGCTCCACTGCACTTGAGTGTTTACTGCAGCACATTTCACAACTGCAAAAATGCAGAATCAACCCATCCCCTTCATGAACGGATAAAGAAAACATGGTACGTAAATACCATGGAGTATTACTCAGCCATGGAAAGGAATGAAATAATACCTCCTACCCTATTATCCTAAGCAAAGTATCACAGAAATAGGAAAACAAACATCATATAACAATAATTAATAAAATAGCTCAAATAACTGAGAGCAAAGCAGTGGGTACACACAGGCACAAAGAGATATAAAAAAAATTGAAAAAAGAAGGGGAAGGGTAAAAACTTATCTGCTGGGTACAATGAGCAACTAATATCATGAGGGCACATGGAAAGCCCCAACTTAAACATTATGCAAAGTATCCATGTAACAAAACATTTGTATCCCCTTAATATTTTGAAATTTCAAAGAAGTAAAGTGCTGGTCTGAATTCCTGCTCTCGTCCTCACCTGCAAAAGGGATGGTCTAGTCAAGCCACTTAAAGATGGACTCAAGAACCATCAAAAGCCACAGAAAGGTGGTTCCTGGAGCAGAAGGCTCTCGAAGACTAAGACTAACTCCTCAACCAGCTTTAAGGACATAATCTGCAGATCAGACCAGACCATATGCTCCTTAATGCCTCAAGATCAGGTCAGAAATGATGACAGTGTTGGATTTTCTGTCTCCTCTCTTTCAGCATTTCCCTTACAATTGTGCTTAAAAATTGTGCATCACTTTAAAATCAGGAAAGCTCTGTGTTTGAGTGAGGAGACAGTTAACATAGACAGTCTGCTTCTTTGTATATGAGGTAGAGCTCTCATACCAAAAGAAAAGTCAGCTTACTCAAAAATATTTAGCAAACTACCCTGCACTCAGAGATGAAGATAAATGAAGGCATCATTCACCATCATTTATCCTTGTTGCTTAAACTCTCAGCGTGAGGAGGAGAATACTAACTGTAAACACAGTCATGCAAGCAGCCACTGCATCTTTGCAATTCCCTGCAAGATTCAGGGTCCTTCCACAAACAGAAATGAACTGTCCCTCCTCTGCAAAAGTATAAGTTGTCTCCAATCATCCCAGTCTAGCAAAAATTTAACAAACATAGTGTAGAAGTCTCCTTGCAATCTATTCCCAGAAGGTATGAGTTCTTTGAACAATTTGAGAACATGGCACAAATTGGAAAGCAGGCTGATGGATGGAAATGTAAATATGAAACTTTAATGAAGACTCTTCCTTCTCACCTAAAAAGAGATGGTAAATTTTTCATGCCCTGCTCAGCAGGGCTTTAAGCATCTGGTACCGTTAGTGAGATACTCTTCATCTTCTCCAAAAAGCTAACACAAGTCTGTGATATTTCATAATACACAAACATAACCCAACTCTTCACTTAATGCAGTGAATACACACATTTCCAAGGTCAAAACCACCACTGAACCATCTCAAGAATAGAGAATTTTGTCCTTTTCCTTGGTCCAGTATTTTTTACATGTTAGAGCAAAGCTCCAATGAAATAATGCAGAGAAAAGTAAGGAAAGATAAGGATGGTCACTTCATATTTATCAAGGGTAACACTCAATATGATGAGATTTCAATTATTAACATTTATGCACCCAACCACAATGCACCTCAATTTATAAGAGAGACTCTAACAGACATGAGCAACTTGATTTCGTCCAGCACCATAATAGTTGGAGATTTTAACACCTCTTTGGCAGTGTTTGATAGATCCTCCAATAAGAAGCTAAGCAAGGAAATGTTAGACTTAAATTTCATCATACAACAATTGGATTTAACAGACATCCACAGACCATTTTATCCTAACAAAATTAAATACACATTCTTCTCATCATCCCATGGTACATACTCCAAAATTGATCACATCTTAGGTCACAAGTCTAACCTCAGCAAATTTAAAAGAATAGAAATTATTCCTGGCATCTTCTTGGACTCATGGAATAAAAATTGAACTCAATAACAACAGGAATCTGCATACTCATACAAAAACATGGAAATTAAATAACCTTATGCTGAATGATAGCTGGGTCAGAGACAAGATTCAGAAGGAAATTACCAAATTTTTGGAACAAAGTGATAATGACAACACGAATTACCAGAACCTCTGGGATACCTCAAAGGTAGTCGTAAGAGGGAAATTTATAGCATTGCAAGCATTCCTCAAGAGAATGAAAAGAGAAGAAGTTAACAACTTCATGGGACATCTCGAGGAACCAGAAAAGGAAGAACATTCCAATCCCAAACCCAACAGAAGAAAAGAAATAACCAAAATTAAAGCAGAGTTAAATGAAATTGAAAACAAAAGGATTATACAACAGATCAATAAATTAAAAAGTTGGTTTTTTGAAAAGGTCAATAAAATAGATGAAACTTTGGCTAACCTAACCAGGAAAAAAAAAGAGTAAAATCTCTAATTCCGTCAATCAGAAATGGCAAAGATGAAATAACAACAGACTCCTCAGAAATAAAAAAATTCTTTATGAATATTACAAGAAACTCTATTCTCAGAAACATGAAAATGTATAGGAAATAGACCAATACTTGGAAGCACACCACCTTCCTAGACTTACCTAGAATGAAGTGAAAATGTTGAATAGGCCTATATCAAGTTCTGAAATAGCATCAAATATACAAAATATCCCTAAAAAAAAAAGCCCGGGACCAGATGGCTTCATGTCAGAATTCTACCAAACCTTTAGAGGAACTAGTACCTATATTACTTAACCTTTTCCAAAATATAGAAAAAGAAGGAATACTACCCAACACACTCTATGAAGCAAACATCACCTTGATCCCCAAACCAGGAAAAGATCCAACAAGAAAAGAAAATTATAGACCAATATCACTAAAAAATACTGATGCAAAAATATTCAACAAGATCCTAACAAACAGAATCCAGCAACACATCAAACAAATTATACACCATGACCAAGTGGGTTTTATCCCAGGGTCTCAAGGCTAGTTCAATATATGTAATCAAGTGTATCCACATAGGGTCAGAAGAGATCAAACTTTCACTCTTCACAGATGATATGATTGTATATCTGGAAAACACCAGGGATTCTATTACAAAACTCTTGGAAGTGATCAAGAACTACAGCAGCATCTCAGGCTACAAAATCAACACTCATAAATCAGTAGCCTTTATATATACCAACAATAGTCAAGCTGAAAAAGCAGTCAAAAACTCTATTTCTTTCACAGCAGTGTCAAAGAAGATGATATATTTGGGAGTTTACCTAACAAAGAACGTGCTGGATTTCTTAAAAGAGAACTGCGAAACTCTAAGAAAAGAAATAGCTGAAGATGTAAACAAATGGAAAAAGATACCATGCTCATGGCTGGGAAGAATCAACATTGTTAAAATGTCCATATTACCCAAAGCAATATACAATTTTAATGTAATCCCTATTAAAGCTCCACTGTCATACTTTAAAGATCTCAAAAAAAAAAACAAAACCGTGTTTTATATGGAATCATGAAAAACCTCAAATAGCCAAGACATTACTCAGAAATAAAAACAAAGCAGGAGGAATCACACTACCTGACCGCAGATTATACTATAAATTGATAGTGATCAAAACTGCATGGTACTGGCACAAAAACATAGAAGTAGATGTATGGAACAGAATAGAGAGCCAAGACATAAACACAGCTACTTACCATTATTTGATCTTTGACAAGCCAATTAAAAACATTCAGTGGGGAAAAGATTCCTTATTTAACAAATGGTGCTGGGTAAACTGGCTGGCCTCCTGTAGAAGACTGAAACTGGACCCACACCTCTCACCATTAACTAAGATAGACTCTTACTGGATTAAAGATTTAAACTTAAGACATGAAACTATAAAAATATTAGAAGAAAGGGCAGGGAAAACACTTGAAGAAATCAGCCTGGGCAAATATTTTATGAGGAAGACCCTCCAGGCAATTGAAGCAACACCAAAAATACATTACTGGGATCTAATCAAACTAAAAAGCTTCTTCACAGCAAAGAACACAGTAAGTAAAGGAAGCAGACAGCCCTCAGAATGGGAGAAGATATTTGCAGGTTATGTCAAAGGTTTAATAACCAGAATCCACAGAGAACTCAAATGTATTAGCAAGAAAAGAACAAGTGATCCCATTGCAGGGGTGGGCAGGGGACTTGAAGAGAAATGTCTCAGAAAAAGACAGGTGCACAGCCTACAAACACATGAAAAAATGCTCATCATCATTAATAATCAGAGAAATGCAAATCAAAACTACTTTGAGATATCATCTTACCCCAGTAAGATTAGCCCACATCACAAAATCCACAAACCAGAGCTGTTGGCCTGGATGTGGAGAAAGGGGAACACTTCTGCACTGCTGGTGAGAATGCAAACTAATATGTTCCTTTTGGAAAGATGTTTCTAGATCACTTAGGGAATCTAAAAATAGACCTGCCATTTGATGCTTCAATTCCTCTACTAAGTATATATCCAGAAGACCAAAAATCACTTTATAAGAAAGATATTTGCACAGAATGTTTATTGTAGCCTAATTCATAATTGCTAAGTCATGGAAGAAGCCCAAGTGCCCATCATGAATGGATTAATAAATTGTGGTATATGTATATAATGGAATAATTATGCAGCCTTACAAACAATGGAGACTTTACCTCTTTCATGTTTACATGGATGGAGCTGGAACATATTCTTCTTAGCAAAGTATCTGAAGAATGGAAGAAAAAGTATCCAATGTACTCAGCCCTAGTATAAAACCAATTTATAGCTTTCATATGAAAGCTATAACCCAACTATAGCCCAAGAAGAAAGGGAAAGAAGAGAGGAAGGGGAGGGGAGGAGGGGACAGGTGGAGGGAGGGTTATTGGTGGAACACAACTATGGTGCATTTTAGAAGGGTACATGTTAAATTTACTAAGTGTAGAGTATAAATGTCTTAACACAATAACTAAGAAAATGTGGCAAAGGTTATGTTAACCAGTTTGATGAAAATATTTCAAATGGTATATAAAACCAGCACATTGTACCCCATAGTTGCATTAATGTACACAGCTATGATTTAATAAAAAAAAAACAAAAGAAAAAGAAAGAATGCAGAGAAAAGCAGCTTTGTAAGACAGATTGCAAATTAATTAAATTTTTGCATCACATTTCCATATCCAATGTTGTCGGAGATCTATTTCCCGGTATGGGGCTACTTTAACCATATAACCAAGCAATAGTGACTTCTGAAATACTGCTTCTGAAATGATAACCTACTCACTCTTCCATCTCACTAACTCTGGTAAGAGGAATGAAAACCAACAGATACCTGGATATTCAAGGAAAAGACCAGGAGAGGATTGGAAAGGTCACCAGATTTCTCAAAAGACTAGAAAAAGAACTACCACATGATCTAGCAATTCCCCTTCTGAGTAAATGTCCAAAGGCCTAGAAATCCATGTGATGAAGAGATACCTGAACTCCCACATGTGTTAGTCAAAGGGTACATAGTCTGAGTTAGGAGAAATAAGTTTGTGAAACGTATTGCACAGCAGGGTGACTATAGTTAATAATAATAATGTACTGCCTATGTCAAAATGGCTAAGAACAAATTTCAAATGTCTCACCACAGAGGGAAAAAAAAGACAAATTAGTGAGATGATATACAGGTTCCATAAAGCTCGGGTGCAATTAAATAGGTGGCTATTTTAAATTGTACACGAACTTTATGGATACCCTGCTAATTAGCTTGTTGTAATCAGTCCACATTATATACATGTGGACTGTATATACTGTATATGTGGGCCATCATACTGTGGCCCAAACATATATACAGTTGTTATCTGTCAATTAAAAATAGTATTAATTTTATTCTTTTTCCCTTGGCCCAACTTTTTTTATTAAATCATAACTGTGTATATTAATGCATTTATGGGGTACAATTGCTGATTTTATATATTTTTTTAACCAGTTTGGAAAGTTTACATCAAACTGGTTAACATAGCCTTCAACGATTATTTGTTGTGTTAAGACGTTTATACTCTACTCTTAAGGGAATTGACATGCACCCTTTCGTTATGCACAATAGGTGAGGTCCCTAAAAATAGTATTAATTTTAAAAGAAAGCAAATTAAAAATATTTTAAATAAAAAATAATAATAAAAGAAGGGAAACCAGGGCTGAGCCGTCTCCATTCTGCAGCCCTTTCTGCCTCCCACTGAATGCCATTCCGTCTCGTCCACAGACTCACTTCCTTCCCCCTCAGGGAAACCAGACAAAGAGTTAACAAGGGCCACGTACAGCACAGGGTGCAAATCCAGGGCCACTTCTTTCCCATCAGAGTTGTGTTCTAAGCTTTATCTCCAGGAGGCAACAGAGCTTCTGTCCAGGGCGGCACCTGTGCTCAGTGAGTAGGGCCCCGACCCCATATACTGAGGATGGCAGATTCAAACCCAGCCCCTGCCGAACTGCAACCAAAAAATAGCCGGGCATTGTGGTGGGCGCCTGTAGTCCCAGCTACTTGGGAGGCTGAGGCAAGAGAATCGCCTAAGCCCAGGAGCTGGAAGTTGCTGTGAGCTGTGTGACTCTATGGCACTCTACCAAGGGCAACAAAGTGAGACTTTGTCTCTACAAAAAAAAAAAAAAGAAAGAAAGAAAGAAAGAAAGAAAAGAACTTCTGTCCAGTTACGGAGCTGTGGGCACGGAGGAAGCGAAAAGGGAAAAATAGAACAAAAGCCGGGAAGTCATGGTCAATAACCAAACACTCTCCGCCCACAGATAAAGTCCATCCCAACTCACACCACAGCAAATAATTGAACCTCCCTTTAACTAATCAGCATCATTTACAGTCTTAACACTGGGAACATGAGAAATTATCATAAACAGACGTAGAGACTGTGTTCTAGTTCTAGATAATAGTCCAGAAGTTCTTTGGGGAGCAACCGCAGCATTAAGCTGCTACAACTGCTGTAATTTCATTTGATCTTTTCTCCTGAAGCTGAAGCAAAACAATTTTAAGCAACTGAGGATCCCATGAAATGGCGTTTTTCTCTAGTTAAGTCCCGTGGTGTGATCCAGAGCTACAGAGGTTTCCACCTACGTTTTATTTACGGAAGTTATTATCCAATAAACCAAAAATGGCCTCCCATGCAAACTGACCTGAAAACCCTCCTGATTTCAACTTGATAAGAAACATTGGATTAATTAAATCTAAGCTGGGGTGTCCTGAATGGAGACAATAGCTCCCTCAGTGAGAACTGCAAACACAAACTCCAGAAGCCTTTCATGGCCAGGTTAACAGGACAGCTGCCCCCACCTGCATCTCTTCTCTTTGCCCGTTTGCTGCATAGAATGCCATTCCCAGCAGCCCAGGGAAATACATAATGAAAGATGAGGAGCTTACTCCTGCCTGCTTTAACTCTGGGGTTTTGAACATGGGCTCTCCTAATAGGAAGCACAGGCATCAGAGGAACACAGAGAGGTCAGAGAAGGGCCAGAGGGGACCCTTCAGCAGTGATGCCATCTTTCCAGATGACAGACCTTCTCATTTTGCAGCCCAGGAGTAAGGCTGAGTGAGGGGACAAAAGGGTAGTAAGGGGAGAAATGAGAAGTAAGTGACAGGTAGCTATGAGGGTAACAGATCAAAGTTACACCATTCAAGCCAGGCTGCAGGTCAGGGAAGATAGAAGGGAGGGCCTCATGTCTTTGGCACTAGACTCACAACTGGATATAGAAATCTTCAACCCTGTTGTATTAAAAATTATAACAGAAGTGCCGGGCACTGAGCATCTAATACATACCACATCTTTAACATATGGCATGTAGGGATGACTTATGCATCAATAACCCTCATTTTATCAGATGAGAAAGGCAGGACATAAGCTGGTGAAATAGCTTCCCCAAAGTCATGTAGGGAACAAGATCCCTCAGCCGCAGGCCAGACTGCACGTGTCCCTTTATATGAGGACAACCGTCATAATCCTCAAAAAACACAAACTCATGGCATTCCAAAAGCCAGTGGGCCTCATCTTTTTGTCAACTCATCCTCCGGGATGGTTTACTTTAGGAGAAGTGCTTTTAGAAAGGAAACCTGCAGTAAGCAAATGATGGCAGGCCAAGAAAGCACACTCTCTTCTGGATCTAACTGCAATTAACACATAAATTCAGCCTCACATTATGACATATTTAGCACTTGAAATTAAATTCATTAATTATAGTGTAGCCACCACTGAAATCTTGCAGTGAGTCAGTTCTCTGAATAAAATATATTCAAATTAATAGCATACTTATTCTTGCTTATTAACAATTTAATAGTTATGTGTTAAGCATTTTGAGTTCAGTAAAAAAGGGGAGGCAAAAAGGGCAATTGGAAAAACTGGAAGATAATTGAAACAGCATCACCCTGAACTGGAAAGCAATAGAATCAAGTCCTCTGGAAAGAACCATCTTCTGTCTTCACAGAAGTTGAAATGTAAGAGAAACAATTGAATCTATCCTTAGTCCAGTGTATAAAATAAATCTTTCCCATTTGTTACTTCTTTAAAACTTAAAATTTGCAGTATATTTACCTGCTTATATTCTCATTCATTATCTTTTCCCTTTGCTCAGAAATCAGCACACACATATTAAGTGTTTCAGGCATTGTGATAAATTCTAAGGATCCCAAGTACAAGAAGACATAGTGCTTGCCCACAGGAGATCATAGTCCAGTCAGATGAAAGACACAAAAACTACAAAGTACACTATGTGATAAGGCTAGAGCTATACGTAGAACTTTGCAAAGGCTCAGGAGAGGACTGGGGAAAACCAGGAAAGCTTCCCAGAAGAGGTAACTTTGAACCAGATCTTTAAAGATCATAAAAATTAGCCACTTCAAGGAGCAGGAAGGAGAAAGAAAAGCAGTCCCTTCCAGAGAGGCCACAGAACATGAAAACATGCACGTGGGCTTAGAATAGGGCAATGTGCACTATGTTGCTCCTACAGCCAGTTTGGTAGCAGCCAGTGAGATTGAGGAAGGAGAGTCGAGCAGAGAAGATACCATGGAGGGTCTCACATTAATGCATCTTAATAAACCTGGACTTTGTCTTATTGGAAAACATTTTCCCATCATAATATTTGCCAGTGAGGAAACAAATTGGTATTGTACAACCAGGAGTGAAATAGTTCATTGAGATTTTACTAATAAAAAGTTTATTTTTTTTATTAAATGGTAGCTGTGTACATTAATGCAATCATGGGGTACAGTGTGGTGTTTTCATATATAATTCGAAATATTTTCATCAAACTGGTTAACATAGCCTTCATGTCATTATCTTAGTTATTGTGTTAAGACGTTTATATTCTACTCTTAGAAAGATTCACTTGTACCCTTGTAAGATAAACCATAGAGGTGATCCCTTCAATCACCCTCCCTCCACCTATCCCCCCCCCTTTAAATAACTAAGGTTTATAGATGATTTGCTGTTTTTATACACAAGTTCAAAGTTAGTCCTATAATAATATGTAGAGGAAACCGAGCCCCGATCTTTTGCATAAGACTCACTTCCCCTTGAGAGGCCTGGAGAATCATGAGAATGGCAGGTGAGTTGCGTTCGCGCAGGAGATGGGAAAGAGTCTCTAGATTCCAGAGGTCTCCTGTTGCTGGAGGCATAGGTCTTGCGAAAGGTCTGCAGTTTTGCAAAAACAAGTTGGCGACATTCTGTCTGACACTTTCCTTGTTCCCCCCTTTTTAGTGCTGATGCCTGGTAAGTAAATTTAATTATTTTTTTCCCGCTTTATGACAATAAATAAGGACATGAGGTTTGCTCAGGAGGGCTCCTACCAGAGTTCCTCACTCACCCAACACAGACTTTGTGTCAAGCCAAGACCCCCTCATCTGGTGACCACAAACCGCTTCGACAACATCCATAACCATAACTTAGTTACATATTGATATGTTTTCTTGAAAGGGAGCAAGAGAGGAAGCTTCAGCCAACAAGCCAAGAAGTAAGCATGACAAGACCAAGAGATCCACAAGGCCTCCCACACGAACAGCGTTCATCAGGTGGCTCTCCAGAAGGGAAGGCTGACAATGACTGTAGTGGTGGTGGCGTGTCCCTGAGGAACCGTAGCAGAATTTCCTTAGCATGCTTTCCTTGGCAAATTGTTACCTATTTGTTTGCCACCTCTACTCATAAGGCATTTTTCTCCCCTCCATGACAACTCACACCATCACTTTTGTTCAAAGGTCAGTGTCAGCATCTAACATGATACCTGAGTGTAGGAGGTGTTCGATGTATGTTGATTATTGAAAGCATCAAATAGGGCTGAATTTTCTAGCACTGGTCACTTGTCATTGGGTGCCTTTCTCGTTGCAGCATTATACAGTGGCAATATAGATTTTTTAAAAAATAAAGTAGATATTGAAAGTGAGTTCTCATACAATAACTTAAAGTATATCGAATGAGTTTGGGAAACAGTATAGGAAACTGTTATAGGAGCTAAAACATGCTCAAAAGACTGTTAAAATGCTGAAAATATGAGAAACTGTGAGACAACACTGAGAGAATGGCAAAAAAAATCAGCTACAGGAAGCTAGAAAAGTAGTGATCCATGTCATGGTATAATGAAGTATCTAGTATTTGGTAATCTCATATCCTTTGATGAAACAATTACATTTGTAAACCAATCCAATCACATGACAGTGCACATTAACAACATCAGTTCTAGAACTGTCATTTCTCTTGTATGTCTGACTAGTTTAACAAAAAGCTCAGAGTCTGTATAACCTTTCAGACATCGCATTTTTGGGTAGTGTAACCTCTAGGCTGAAAGTCCTTCAGTAAAACAGTCATCCAGTATTTACCATGTCATTAACTATACAAATTAAGACCTGCCCCCAATTTCTCTGGGTCTCAACTGTTTTATCTACAGCAAGCAGATAAAGGAGATATATATGCCAGGAAAGAGATGTGCCTAATGCACTTGAATCTTTTTTTGCAACTAAGTAAGAAAAGCACACCACAGTCAAGAAAGAAAAACCAACCATATTTACCACTGACAAGCAGAAAAAAGACTGAGTGTAATGTAGAAACAATTGGCTTGCATAGGATAAAACACTAGCAATCAAAATTTACCTGCAAGAGAAGAAAAAGGAATTTTTTCAACAGCATGGAGTCTAACAAAACTTCTAACACAAATACAGGGATAAAACAAGCAAGAGGCAAACAATTTTTTTGAACTTTCAAGAAAATAGAAGATAAATAAGACTTTATTTTTTTAAAAGAGCTAATACAAGAGATAATAGGATTGGGTTTTAAAAAGAAAGGTAAGCTAAGGAAGGAAATTCAGGAGAAGAATGATATCATTGCAGAAATTTAAATGGACTTCAAAGCAAAAGTACACCATAGGTCATGCTAAAGAAAGTGTCAAGGAGAGAACCAAAGATACGTCAGACAAAAGCAAAAAACTACAAACAAAATACCGATAATCATTTCCTAAAAAAACAACAGAATAAGGCAAAACAAAATAACCATAAAAGATATATTTTTGTCATAATTACTTATATTTGGAACAAACATGGAAAACAAAATTTTTAAAGTTAGTGTTTATCAATGGATAGTGGAATTTTATGTGATTTTTCTTAGTTCTCTCTTTTTCTATTGTTCCTGGTTTTTTAACACACAAAATATCTCTTCCCAGTTTTAAAAAGCTAAATCTTCTAGTAGGTTCAGCCAGTTGCTCCAACATGTCCTGAGGACTCTATCAAAAGCAAAACGGGCTATTGTGAAGTGACAACGACTTGCCGTCTCTGTTCACTTCTGAGACTGCTTTCTTGGTTCAGCCAGATGACTTCTGTAAAATCAGACAGAATTGGAAATATTGTAAAGATCAGTTTTTCTTCCAAAATAGATGCACCCCTGGCTCTTTACTACCACCTAGACAAAGAGTTTGTGCCAACACTCTCTTTTAGGATCCAGATGGCTTTAGCATTTAGCACACATTCTTAGTCTTAATCCTATTTCTTCTATCCAGAACCAGTGATGAAAGCTTCCAACTTCAGAAACTGTTGTGAACCTCGCTTGCCTTTCTCACAGTGCCTAGCATAATTTAAGGGACAGAGATGGTTCTCTAAATCTTTCTGAAACAGATGTTGAGTGCATCTGGGAAGCAAATGCCAGTACTTAGCTAGTCACATGTGTCTGTGCTTCAAATACAGACAACACCAAGCAGAGGACAATATGTTTCTTTTTCCTCCTAGATAGAAATAAAATTCTTTTGCCTTATCTAAATCTCCAAAACGTCAGCAGCAATAATATAGGACAATGAATTCCATGGTCCAACCCTGTTCATTTGCAAACTATAACAAGTAAAGATCAGTGACCACAGAGCAGCCTTGCTGTGCAAACAAACCATTTGATGGAATATTCCGAAGCCACCAGGGACGGTCATTAGGTTTCACACTTGCAGGGTTCACACTCCATCTCTGTGCTCCTTCTCAGAGGGAGTGCAGGTGGAATCTGATATCCCTCTTTTTCAATTTCAAGTAGGTGGGAGTGCTGGGCTTTATTTGTCAGGGAAAGCATCCTACTTAAGTTCAGAGGCGAAAGCAATTTATGGTTTTAGTACATAACTCCCATGAAATTTATCCACCTGCTAGAGGTGGAGGTGGAGGCTCTCATCCACACCAAACAGCAGGAATGAGCATGAAATGAGGTGACGTGAAGAAAAACTACAGGTTGCCTACAAGCCTTAACCACCCGACCCCAAATAGGGATTCAAACTAGAATGAAATAATAAAAATAATTTGTAGGTTGACTTTCTCCCAATCATCTTCCTCAATTGAAAGTAAGCGATGAGATTAATAGTGCCCTATACATATACAGATCCAAAAAGATAAATGGACTTCCCAGGGTGTGGAAAACAGACATTTTTGTGATTTCAGCATTTGGTGAAGAGCTATTTTGTCTAGTTTATTTCACCTAAGTTGTGAATCAGGTGAACCTCTATCCCTAGTACAGAAAGGATCTGTAATATTTCTTAAATTATTAAATGAATGGGTACAACCTCAGTTCTAATATCTCTTTAATCTGAAATGTCCCCCTCCTATAAATCACATCATTAGTCTCCTTTAAAATTGTATTCAAGAGGGGGTTCCTCTGGAAATATACCCCATTATTGCCTTTTTTCCCTTCAGCAGCTCCTTCAGTCCCTCAGACACTTATAAAAATGAGTCATAAACTATTAGGACATTTCCCATTACCTATAAATATTTAAACCAAGAACAAAATGCCTCAGTTAGTTCAGCCTATCATAACAAAATACTTTAGATCAAGTGGTTTAGTCAACAGAAATGTATTTGCTTACCATTCTGGAGGCTGGAGGTCTGAGATCAGGTGCTGAGGTGGTCAGGTTCTGGTGAGGGACATTTTTCTAGCTTCCAGATGCCTGTCTGTCCTCATACAACAGACAAAGAAAGAGTCCACGCTGATGTATCTTCATGGAAGCACAATAATTCCATCAAATCAGGGTCCCACTCTTATAAGCTCCTTTAACCTTCATTGCCCCCTCTAAGACCCAGTCTCTAAAAATAGTCACACTGAAGTTCAGAGCTTCAACATATGAATTGGGAGGGCAATGACACAATTCAGTCCATAGGAAATACAAAATTTAGAATCCTACATTCTATTTACCCTCATATTTTAGAAAAGAAGAAGTATTCACAGCAAAATATCACAAAGATCAAAAAAATATATACAGGGGTCAGCACACAAAAGAGTAGCTCAATATGGGTCTTCACTAGGAAAGGCAGGATGAGATAGCCATATATACTTATAGAAATGAAAATTTGTTTTTACTACTAACTTTAATAAAAATAATTAGGAATTAAAATCATTATTCAACATTTAAAAGCATATTTACTTCACATTTACTTAGCTCACTTATTATAGTTTTCAATACTTATCACATTGATGATGCTGTGCAAAATGTTGAAAGAAAAAAATACATAAGACCCAGTCTAGGGACTTACAATACAAAGGGAGTGATATATATATAAATATACAATACAGCATAGAATTAACTCATTCAATAAATATGTTTTTAATACACATGATTTTCCTAGTACTATGCCAAGTACTGGGATGATACAGAGAAACGTGGGGCATACATGCTTAACACAGGGAGTTTACTGATTAGCCTAAAACGTCCGATGCATATGTATGGAAGATACAAAATGCAAATGAAGTGAGTTGGGTATTGGGATGAGATTAGTTGTTGTGGGTTTTCAGTACAGGCTTCATTAAAGAGGTTAAAATAACACTAAACCTTGATAGTAAAAGTATAAACCAATCTTCATCACAAATTGGCCACTTGCTCTTCCTTATAGAAGGCATAAACCAGTTTCCAGCCTTGAGCAGTGATGTCTATATCTTTGTTGGTTACATATTCTTAAGTATGCCTGGTCTATTTCTTACATCAGTCTCTGAGCTCTTGCAGTGAAATCTTCTGAAATATTTATCAAAGTTTTTTTATAAGCATAGATCCTACTAGGAGATTTTCAATATCAGCAGAGAAGATTATCAATTAAAATCAGAATCTGCAAATCCATTTTTCCAGGGTCACAGACAGTACAATCCAAAGAACTATTACACTAAAATAACTATCTCTCAAATAAAATATTATTCTTAATGCATTTCTAGGCCTCTAAAAAGAAATGAAAATCTCCAAGCTCTCACTCCTCCACCAAAGCTGAAAGTAGATCCGGAAGTAGTCAGCAAACATTAACATGTTGCCGTCAGAGCACATGTTTCAGCAACACTGAAATCATATCTTGGGACAATGGAAAATTGGAAGATTGACTCTGAAACTCTCACAATTAAGTCAAAAGCCATTGAAGGAAGCCAAGGTAACCCCAAATTGTGAAAGTCCCTTACAGAAGCCAACACAATCATCTCTGAAGAAACCATGGACAATTGAAGCCCCTGTGATCTCCAAGAATTAAAATCAAACAAATTCAATATAATCAAAGATCATACAACATATAAGAAAAGCCATCATGAATGAGACACCTCAGAAACAGCAAACAGTAGACAAGGTCTCTGAGGACTTTGAATTTTAAACAGTAAAATATAGAGCAGAAGGCAACTCTGAAAGCAGCATATAAAGAAATAAAAATTAGAATCAAAAAAACAAGGAACAAATAAGAATGTACAGGCTGAGTATTCCAAATTTAAAAATCCAAAATATTCCAAGACCTGAAAGCTTTTGAATGCCAACATGACACTGATAGGAAGTGATCATTAGAGCATTTGAGATTTCAAATTTTTGGATTTTGGATGCCTAACCAGGAAATGCAAATATTCCACAATTCAAAAAAAAAAAAATCCAAAACTCAAAACATTTCTGGTCCCAATAATTTGAAATAAGAGATAATCTATATTAAAATGACTTAGCATGGGTCTCGCTCATCTTTTCTCCTACATAAGATGGACCCACTTACAACTGTCTTTAGGAGAGTTCTAAACTTTCTCTTTGTTCTTCCTAAATAAAATCTATCTTTGTTATCCTGGAAAAAAAAATGCCTTAGCATGTTTGGAATTGCTCCTACAAATGAAAATGAGGTGTTGGGAAAAAAAAAAATCAAAGTTTGGTTTAAATATCAGAGTATACTTAATGAAGAAGTATAAAGCAATAGAACTAGACAAGAACAAAATACAAAGAGGAAATAGCAACAAGAGGTTAAAATATTTTAAAAACAGAATGAGGAGGCTTTGCAGACAACCAGTCAGATTCTCAAAAGGAGCAACTAGGGAAAATGAGTAAGAGATAATATTTGAGGCAGTAACAATGGGTGATTAACCAAAACATAATGTATCCCAAGAAAGATAAATGCATAATTAGACACATTATGGTAAAAAATGTAGGATACCCAAACCAAAGAGAAACTATTAAAGTAGCCCAAGGGGTGGGGATTATACAAAACTAGATGATAGAAAACTTCTCAACAACAAAAGAAGCCAGAAAACAGTGGAATAATATTTTTGAAGGGCTGAGGGGAAAAAAAAATTGTTAAGCCTAGAATGGAACACCCAAACTTGTACTAAATTTCTCCTAAATAAAAATGATGATCAGACAGCAAGTGAGATAAGGAGATCAAAAAAGGAGAGAAAACAACATGGTTAATGTGTATACAAATCTAATCAAATGGCATCCTATAAAATTATTGTAATTACTGTCACAAAAAAACAATAATGCCTTATTTAGGGGCTTAAGAGTGCAGAAATAAAATACTAGACGACAATAACATAAGTTATGGGCATGAAGGTAGTCAGGATAAAAACACTATGAAGTTCTTGTAATAAAGAAGTTAAGGGAAAGTATGGGACTAAGAGAAAAATAATTGGTATTGGCTATGTTATAGAACTTAAACTGAGTGATGCATTTTTGTTATCCTTCATAACCTGCATGTATGTTACCTACCTTCTTTGACATCAAAACTTATTATTTTATAAAAAAGAAGAGCTCCTCTAAAGAAGCATTTTGCTTCCCGGAGCATAAGACGGAGAACAATCAAGCCCCTTTGGGTCCCCACATTCTCCTTTCTTGACTCTTCTAAACTCCTCCACTTAATCTATTTACCTAAGAACATGGATTAGCCCCATGAATAAAAAATGCAGGAGACTTATTTAGTTATACTTTTTTATTGTTTTTTACCTGATAACAGCATCCTCTAGATTAGCAAGGATCAAGTGAGATTTGTGCTTGCAAAATAGAAAATTAACTACATGAAATGCATAAACAAGCTTTAGCAGCTTCTAGGCAAAGGACAATTTCACAGACACAGGAATTAGAAACAGTGCATGCATCAGTGTGTGGTGAAGGAGGACAGGAGACCATTTCAGTTGTATGTATGCATTAGCCAGTGAATATGCTGGCTAGAAGGTTGTTGTAATAATGTGCATAAGAATTATTAGAGTACACATGTATAACCAGAAAATAGCAATGCAATATAGAAGTGAGTGAGCATTTTATACAATGCAGTTACAACAAACATGAATACATGTTTTAGTGAATGTGTTTAATGGGTATGTTGCAGAAGTGTGTATATCTATATGTCTGGGTCTAGGTATAGCTGTTTATATGTGAGTATTATACTGAAGATATGTTTGGAGGTAGGGAGTGTGTGCTGTGAAGGGTGATGTATAAGAATTTTATTTATATCAAAAAGTCTAAGAGTATGTGTATGTGTATGTGCATTTATGTGTGTATGTGTTTAAGAGTGTGTAATATTTTTTTCACTCTCCTGGTCCATCTTTTTAATAGACCAAATTACTTTTCATCAGAAATATTGCTGAGGGAAATCAGGTGTTAATGCCTTTATCCTTCCAAATATGAAAGGAATAAAAGTCCTTCTTGGAACAATAAGCACATTGAACCTGTCCCTAAATGTTAATAAGAACATTGATTCTTATATGCTGGGTAACTGCCCTGCCTCAGATAAATAATTTCCACAACCAGCCAAATCCTCTTATTTTTTATAGCACTTGGGAAAGAGGAAATATCCAAAGGCCAATTGCTTGCCCAAGACAGCCTGACATGTTAGTGACTTTTCTATCATAAAATTGACTTGAATTCATGTATAATAAAAGAACAAATGTTCTATTACCAGGCAAGTAGAGAATGGACAATATTTTGGTTTAAAATAACCCAATAATAAAATGAGCAAAGGCTCATTAAGACTTCCCCAGGCTAGGAGGCAACTACAGGTAAGTGGTTACCCATGCAGGGAGTATCTAGACCCACCCAAACCAAGCTGATGAGGAGCAATTCCATTAAGTCTCAGTGCTTTGTTTAATTAAACCTGACCTGGGCTGAGAGACACATCCAAATCCTTCTATGGCATTGCTGTTTAGCCACAGGGAGTAGGCAGACACATGCATCATAGCCTCTACCCCTGCCTACTCCCTGTGGCTAAACAGCAACTCCAGAGAACTTGCCCAAACTCTGAGCTCCCCACAGGGCCTTGCCTAACTTCAGATTCCAAACAACATTAACACCCAGCCAGGGAGGATAACCTGCAAACCTGCCTGACCAGAGATAATTGCAGTGCTCAGCCAGTAGTTCCATAGCTGCACCTAATTGCAGTCCAGTCAGTGGTTTCACTAAACCATGGGGCACAGGCAGCAGTACCATTTGACTTTAAAGCACAGGAAGCAACCCAGTCAAACCAGAGAACTGATACCAAGGCCTGTGTTTCCAAGGTTGCTTCCAATCAACACATCCAGAATCTCAGGCTAGACTAAATAAAAAAGATCTATCACTACCAAAGAATACCTACAAATACCAGAAGAGTGGGTATCTCCTCAAATGTTTAGGCATCAATGTAAGAATGCAGGATTATAAAAAATCAGAGAAATAAGACACCACCAAAAGAAAAGCAAGGCTCCAATAATAGAAGAAATGGAGATTTATGAAATGACTACCAAATAATTCAGAATAATTTTCTTATAGAAACTCAGGAACTCTAAGAATATACAGATAGAAAATTAAACAAAATTTGGAAAACAAGTTATGAGCAAAATAAGACATTGAGCAATTAACTATAAACAATAATAAAAACAAATAAAATGTTATAAGTAATACAATAACTAAAATTGAATTTCTATTGACAACTTCAATAGAAACCTTTAATAGCAGACTTTATCAAAGAGTAGAAGGAATTAGTAGCCAAAAACAGGAAAATTACCTAATCAGAGGATCATAAAAAGTGAAAAAGAACAAAGAAGAAATATTATGAAAATTGTAGGAAACTTTTCAGGATAACTCATATTGGCATATTAGGAATTCACACAGAATAAGAAGAGGGAAAAAGGCCTAGAAAATACACTTAGGAAAACTGGCTAAAATTTTTCATATCATAAAATATGATATGAAACAGGTACAGAAAGCTCAGAGATCTCCAATCAAATTCAACCCAAACCCAAAAAGAATTTACTAAAATACATTATAATCAAATTACCAAAGATCAAAGATAAAGAATACTGAATTCAGCAAGAGATGAGAAACATCAAATTCAAGAGAACCTTAGTACCTGCTATCAGCAAATTCCTCAGAAGAACCCTGCTGGACAAGAAAGACTGGGATGATGCATTTTAAGTGCTGAAGTGAGGTGAAGGGGATTTGCCAACCAAGAACACTTTATCTGGCATTACAAAATGGCAGCAGCAAGTCCTTACCTACCAATAATTACCTTGAATATAAATAAATTAAATTATTTTATTAAAAAGCTATAAAATAGCTACATGGATGAAAAAAAAAAGAAGTGACTGTATACTGCCTGTAAGAGACCGATTTTGCTAGTATGGACATACAGAGACAAAAAGTGAAGGAATGGAAAAGGATATTCCATCCAAATGGAAACTGAGAGAGCATACAGGTAGCTTTATCAGATGAAATACCATGTAGACTTTAAGTCTAAAACTATAAAAAAAAAAAAGATTATTACATATTGATAAACAAGTTAATTCATCAACAGGACAAACAATTACAAATGTATATGCACCCAACATTGGAGTACCTAAATACATAAAGCAATTATTAAATGATCTGAAGGAAGGAATAGACTGCAATAGTATAATTGGGGGATTATAATACCCCACTTTCAACAAGAGATTACACAGACAGAAAATCAATAAAGAAATATTGGAGTTGAATTAAACTTTAAACCAAATGGACTTAATAAGCATATATAGAGCATTCCAGCCAATAGCAGCAGAATATAAATTATTTTCAAGTACACATGGAACATTTTTCAGGATAAATCAAATGTTAAGCTACAAAACAAATCATAACAAATTTAAGAGGATTGAAAGAAATTATATCAAGTACTCTTTCAGATCATAATGGCATGAAACTAGAAATCAATAACAGGAAGAATCTTAGAAAGTATATAAATATGTGAAAATTAAGCAACATACTTCTAAACAAGGAAGGAAGGGGTCAAAAAGAATTTAAAAAATAAATTTAAGAATACTTTGAGGCAAATGAAAACAAAAACATAACATACCAAAATTTATGAGACATAGCAAAAAAAAAAATCCTATAATAGAAATTTATAGCAGTAAACATCAAAAAAAAAAAAAAGAAGAAGAAGAAGAAGAAAGATCTCAGCCAGTACAGTGGCTCACACTTATAATCACAACACTTTGGGAGAGGCCAAGGTGAGAGAATTACTTGAGCCCAAGAGTTTGATTTACATTGAGCTATGATAACACAACTCCATGTCAGGCTGGGCAATGGAGGGAGATGCTATCTCTAAAATAATAAATGATAAAGAAGAAAGACCTAAAATAAATGATCTAACATCTTCAATCAGAAGAAAGGAAATAACAAGGATCAGAGCAGAAAATAAATGAACTACATATAGAAAAATAGTAGAAAAAACTTAATGAAAACTAAGAATTGGTTTCTTAAAAAAAAAATTAAAAAACGAATAAACCCTTAGCTAGACATAATGAAGGCCATGTTTAAAGAACATACAGCTAGAATCATTCTCAACAGCAAAAATTTGAAACCTTTTCCTCTAAAATTAGGTGCAAGGCAAGAATGCCCATTCTCATCATTTCTTTTTAACATAGCATCAAACCAGAAGATCTAGCCAGAGTAATTTAGCAGGAGAAAGAAATAAAAGGTATCATAATAGGAAAAGAAGGGAAATTGTATCAATTTGCTAGTTATATAATATTCTATACACAAAATTCCAAAGACTCAAGACAAAAATTGTTAGAACTGATAAATGAATTCAGTAAGTTGTAGGCTCAAAACTCAATGTTCAAACATCCCACCACGCATAGTGGCTCAATCCTATAATTCCAGCACTTTGAGAGGCCAAAGCAGGAGGATCACTTAAGTTCAAGAGTTTGAGACCAGCCTAGGTTACAAGCAAGACCCCATCTTTACAAAAAAATACAAATAATAGCCAGGAGTTTGAGGATATAGTGAGCCATTATAATACCACTGCACTCTAACTCAAATGACAAAGCAAGATCCTGTCTTAAAAAAAAAAAAAGAAAGAAAGAAAAAGAAAAGAAATACTATAATTTATTTATATTGGAAATAGAAAAGGAAATTAAGAAAATCCCATTTACAATAGCAACAAAAATAGAGAGAGAAAAGATGTGTGCTGTGAAGAGTGATGTATGAGAATTTTATTTATATCAAAATTAAATACAAAATAGAAACAACCCTTAAGCTTACTACTCTCAAGTAAAGAAGGATAAATTGTAGGAAGATGCCTTCCTATTGTGAAACCACAGAGAAACAACATAGGACAAAGAGTATAAAAAAAAGATGAGGGGGTGATACATTCAACAAGAACATGTGGTAGGCATCTATATATGGGGAAGAATAGGAAGATTAAGTGCTAGAGCATCACACTCACCATGCAGGCACTATGGCCAAGATGTAAGAGGCTCCCTAAACTGCCACAGCTTTCTGTCTGGATGTTCTGGGCACCTTCCTGAAGTCTGTGCAGGGTCATTGCACTAGACAACAGGTACAGTGGGGACTGGGTGGCAGCCTGTTCTGTGTTTCTGAAACTAAAGCCATCTGTGCTCTTGGGTGTACAGTGCCAGGTTGGCATAGGATTCAGCTTTGCAGCATCATCCTTCATTTCACCTCCACAAGGCCAGAGAGGGAGGAAACTAAGAAGAGGCTATTCTGAGCCTTAACCTGTTGCTGGAAGCCAAGTACCCCTCTCCTACGGCACAATAGGATCTGACACTCCAACATAGCAGGCTTTGGACAACTGCTTCTCTGGGTTCTGGAGGGTGTGGAGAGAATTCTATGGTCCCTAGGCTGCTGTAAACAATCTCAGCCCACATGATTTGGCATCTGTGTAGTCCCTAACCTTGCAGAACAGTCAGCTGCCTTCTGGCCCTGACTCTACCCTCCCGATTGGATCAGCCTACAGCGCACAGCATCCTGCTTTTGAATCCTACCTAGACTCAGCTCTGAGGTTTTACACTCCAGAACCCAAGAGGTTTTACACTCCAGAACCCAAGCTAACACTCCTATGGCTCCAAGGCTTCTTCCAGGCCTAGGAAATTATTGTAGTGTTACACCTGGACCCCAAGACCCTATCTCTGAGCCTCCACCTTTGCCACAGAGCTGGAAGAACTGCTTTACAGTGCCATGCTAGGAATGCTCCCAGCCTTGAGCTTCCAATATATTGGGACCAGGTTTGAGCAAATGCCCACAGCCCAGGAACTCATAAATACTGTCTAGATAGCCTCACCAAGCTGTCACTGTCACCTCTCTTGAAATACCCTGGGCAGAGCCATTCCCACAATGTCAACCTTTGTGAAGATGGTCTTGTCCAGCTCCCAGCATAAACTTCCTACAAATATCTGGTAAACAATTCAACACTCAGCACAAAGATCATCTAGCACAGGCTTCAACAGTAGCAAACAGGACTGATCAGAATAGCTGTACTAAAGGTTTCTAATACACATGCTCTTCCCCTGCTGTATTAACATATCAGAGGAGGGAAAGAAGCACCACTTAAGGACCTCCCCTTCCTCTAAATAAGCAGGAGAGTTCTCAGCAGAGAACAGGTACCCTGCAAGCTTATTAACCATATGTCAAGAAAAGAGGCTTCAGGTGAGAAATAATCATCAAAAAAAAACCAACAACCCCCCAAAAAGCAAAACCATTCAATATCCCCAAAGGATCACAATAGAGCTACAGTGGTGAAATCCAGCCACAAGAAAATTGATGAAAAGACAGAAATAGAATTTAGAATATGAATGGCAAGTAAGATGAATACAATGGAAGAGAAAGTTGAAAACAAAAAAAAAGAAGCCAAACAATTTTTCTTTTTAGTAAATCAATGAAAAAGTCACTAAAGATCTTGACAAAATAAGAAAAGATATAATAGAACTTATATAAATGAAGGAGTCATTTAGGGAATTTCAAAACACACCAGAAAGCCTTGGCGACAGACTAAACTAAGGAGAAGAAAGACTGTCAGAGCTTGAACACAAGGCTCTTGAACTAAGCCATTCATTGAAAGAGGCAGAGAAAAGAACAAAAAATGTACAGCAATCACATAGAGAGATGCAGGACTACATAAAATAAACTAACATACAAATGACAGGTATTCCTAGGGAGAAGGAGAAAGAGCTAAGACATTGGAAAATCTATTCAAAGGAATTATTGAGGAAAACTAACCTTGTAATCACCAGAGATCCAGACATACAAATAGAAGTTGGTCATTGAACACTAGAAAGATTCTAAGATTAAATATTACTATGTTCTAAGACACATAGTAATCAATCTGGCCAAAGTCAAAATGAAGGAGAAAATTCTACAAGTGGCTAGATGTAAACAAAAATTGATCTATGAAAGAAAACTCATGAAGCTAACAGTAGACTTCTCAGTAGAAATTTTATAAGTCAGAAGGAATTCAGGCCTCATCTTCAATGTTCTTAAACAGAAAAACTGCCAACCTAGAATTTTGTAGCCCACAAAACTAAGTTTCACAATTGAAGGAGAAATTAAGTCTTTTTCAGACAACTAAACACTATGAAAATTTGTCCTGACCAGACCTGATCTTCAGGAAATACTCAGAACTGCATTATACATTAATCAGCACAATAAAATATCCACAAGTGTAAAATCACCCAAAAAAGCTAAAGTTCATAATGCTTACAGAACAATAGTACAAAAGAGAAGACAAAGCCATAAGGTACAATCCAATATAATGAACAGAACAGCATCTGACTTATCAATTCTATTTCCTAACATTAATGGTCAGTGGCTTAGTGTCACTCTAAAGACATGGGCTGGCTCAATGAATGAGAAAACACAATCCAAGTATCTGTGGTGGTAAGGAGACACATCTAAAACACAACACACACAGGCTCAGCATAAAAGGATGGAAAAAAATATTCCACACACAGAAACTAAGAAACAGCAGGTGTAGCCATTTACATATCAAATAAAATTGGCTCTAAATAAATGGTAAAGAAAGACAAAGACAATCATTATATAATGGTAAGCAAACAATTCAACAAGAAGACACAACAATTCTAAATATATGTGCACCTAACACAGGAGCTCCCAGACACATAATACAAATTCTACTAGATTCAAGCAAGGAAATACAGGAGCATTGTAACTACCAAAGACTTCAATACCGCACTGTCAGAACTGGACAAACCATCAAGGCAGAAAATAAATAAAGAAACATTGTACCTAAATGGGACCCTGAGACAAATGGTCCTAACAGACATAACAGAATGGTCTACTGCAAAACTATTAAATATACTTTTTGTCATCAGCACATGGGACATTCTCCAAGATTTATCTCATCACAGGCCACAAGACATGTCTCAAAAAAAAAAATTAAAAAATTGAAATCATATCGTGTATCATCTCGGAATAAAATCAGAAATTAATTCAAAAAGTAAAACTCAATTCTACATAAGTCATGGAAATTATACAATAGCAACAAAGGTAAATTGTATATTTAGGTGAAATGTAACCAAAAAAAATAAAAGACATGTATATTTAAAAGTATAAAATATTGATTAAAAATTTGAGGAAAACACAAATAAATGGAAAGTTACTCCATGTTCATGAATTGGAAGAATCAATATTCTGAATATGTCTATACCACCTAAAGTGATCTACAGATTCAATGCAATCTCTATCATATTTCCAATAGCACTTTTCACAGAAATAGAAAAGAACTCTGAAATTCAGATTGAACTACAAAAGACTCCAATTAAGCAAAACGATCCTGAGCCAAAAGGAAGACACATACACACACAAACCTGAAAGCATCACACTCCTTATTTTTAGGAATTATGATAAGGGGATTATAATCAAAACAACATGGTAGTGGCAATAAAAAAAAATCAATGAAAGTAACAGACTATGAAGCCCAGAAATAAATATATGCCTTTATAGTCAATTCATTTTTGATAAGTGCCAAAAACAAAAAGTGAGGACAGGATAATCTCTTCAATAAATGATGTCTTAAAAACTAAATATCCAGATGCAGAAGAATGAAATTAGGCTCTTACATCACATCATATTTAAAATGAAACTGAAACCATGTATTAAAGATGTAAATTTAAAGCTGAAACACTAAAACTACTGAAAAAAAAAAAACATAGGCAAAAATCTCCATGACATTAGTCTGTACAATAACTTTTAGCAAAAATAGACAAATGGGATGGTATCAAATTAAGAAGCTTCTGCATAACAAAGGAAACAATTAACAAAGTTGGAGATATAGCTCACAGAATGAGAGAAAATAAATCATAATATGATAAATGATTGATAATCAATAATCAAAATACGTAAGGAACTCAAACAACTCAACAGTAAGAAAAAAAATAACCAAAATAAAAAAATGGGCAAAGTACCTGAATGTTTCTCCAAAGAAGACATACAAATGGCCAACAAATCCGGGCCATCTTCAGGACCCACCTGAACAGCCCACACAACCCGCCCAAGGCACCACACAGCCTGCCCGAACCACCTGGAGAACCCGCTCCAGACACTGCCCCAATCACTGGAGCCATAGAAGCCTCGGGAGCCACCTCCCATGAAGCATCAGCGATAGTAGAGTGATCCCACTGGAGTCTAATTTTGGAAGGACACCTCCCCAACTCAGAGGACTGCCAGAGGGAGCCAGACCTCGCCCTATAGGGGTATCAGATTTGCAGAGTGGCTGGAGCAAAGGCATGATGGTTGAGGGAGAAAAACATTTGCTGACTTATTATCCTAAGGTTTGGATTGAGCTCAGGTGGAAACATCCCAGTTGCCCCCATTGCCATTGAGTACCTGAGGCAGGTGGGCTTCAGCTCCCCTGCCAGCAGGTGGCAAAGGGTGGTGGCCAGGCCAAGGAGGCATGGACTTTCCCTTGACTATGTCAGGGTCAAAGTCCTGGTAAATTTGCTTATTGGACAGAACTGGGCCACAGCCCAAGGGGTTACCAGTGACTAGGGAGGGGTGAAGGAGGTACAAGATGGGGAAATAGGCACCAGTCCCACTGCTCAAACTCTTCTACTGGACAGGCCTTTCTGACTTTACAAAGGACAGAGCAAGCCACACTTGAGCTGCCAGTAGGCCCCTGCTATCTAGTTGCTGGAGACCTTTGGAACTCTCTCCACTTGAGAATCGGTGCTGACTGGGACAATTGGCTTAAAATTCTTGACCTGGGCTAATCACCCAAGGACCCTCCAAGGTAGTACCCTGGTTGTGTTGTACTGGGAAGGTTTGATTTTCTTCTTCCAGTTATTGCCCATGGAAGACAGGGTGTCTTAGTTGCTTGTATTCCTCCACAGCTGAGACTACAATCCAGAGTCACTGATTCACTAGGATTTGACAAAGACCAGCTGAATATAAGATAGAGTCACCTAGCCACACTACACCAAGCAGATCCCCAGAGTCTCAGGCTGTAGTACTATATGGGTCCTTTGCAAAGCTGTGGGGAAAAAGCCGTAGTCACCAACCCCAGCTCTTTGGCAAAGGGCTGGTTAATTACAACTCCACGATCCCCCAATCCAATTTCACCTTCTTGCTCATCTAGTCAAATGGTGAAAAAATAATCATAGGACAGAGGCAGCAGAAAAATTCTGGCAACATGAATATTCAAAGTAAATCAACTCCACCAAGGAATAACAAAGCAGACACACCAGAAGATCCCATTAATAAACAAATGGCTGAGATGTCAGAAATTGAGCTTAGAATTTGGATGGCAAATAAGATTAGTAGAATGGAAGTAAAGTTGGGATTAAAAATTCTAGGAATAAATCAAAAGTTGTCTCAAGAATTAAATGAATTTAAAGACAAAAATCACCAAAGATATTGACACATTGAGAAAAAAATTAACAGCCCTCTGTGATATGAGAAATATAGTAGAATCCCTCAGTAACAGAATGGAGCAGGCAGAAGAAATTATTTCTGGCATTGAAGACAAAGCTTTTGAACAATCCCAAATGCTCAAAGAGGAAGAGAAGTGGAGAGCAAAACCGGGTCATTCTCTTAGAAAGCTGTGGGAAAATTCCACAAAGGCAAACTTTCATCTTATAGGAATTCCTGAAGGTGACAAGGGATTTTTCTGAAAGGCCCAGATGCTGTACTCCAAGAGATAATCGAGGAGAACTTCCCAAACATGGCAAGAGATTCTGAAATTCAAATAGCAGACAGTTTCAGAACCCCAACATGACTCAACCCAAATAAAGCATTTCCTAGACACATTGTAATTAATTTTGCCAAAGTCAATATGAAGGAGAAAATACTGCAAGGAGCCAGATGTAAGAAAACCATAACCTGCAAGGGGAAGAATATTAGAATGACTGCAGATCTCTCTGCAGAAACTTTTCAAGCCAGAAGAGGATGGTCATTGACCTTCAACCTCCTAAAACAAAATAACTTTCAACTCAGGATCCTGTATCCAACTAAACTGAGTTTCATTTATGATGGAGAAATTAAATACTTTAACGACATACATGTTAAAGAAATTTACCATAACTAAACTAGCTCTCTAGGATATTCTCAGACCCATCCTCCATAATGACCAGCACAATGCTCTAACACCAAAAAAAAAAAAAAACTCACTCAGAAACTCTTGATCAAATCCCAACTTCCACAGTGGCAAAAGGATTAAAAATGTCCATTGAACTTTAAAAAAAAACTGACACCCAAAATACTACCAGGCTTATCACTACTCTCAATTAATGTGAATGGCTTAAATTGTCCTCTAAAGAGGCACAGGTTGGCTGACTGGATACAAGAACTCAGGCCAAATATCTGCTGCATACAAGAATCTCATCTTACCTTAAAGGATAAATATAGACTCAAGGTAAAGGGATGGGGGATGGTCATCTATAATTCAGGTGAATGGAAATCAGAAAAAAGCAGGTGTTGCAATTTTATTCACAGATACAATAGACTTTAAACCAACAAAAGTAAGCAAAGATAAGGATGGTCACCTCATATTTGTTAACGGAAACATTCAACATGATGAGATTTCAATTATTAACCTTTATATGCCCAACCAGAATGCTTCGCAATTTATAAGAGAGACCCTAACAGACATGAGCAACCTGATTTGCTCCAGCACCATAATAGTTGGAGATTTTAACACCCCTTTGGCAGTGTTGGATACATCCTCCAATAAGAAACTAAGCAAAGTGATCCCATCTCAGGGTGGGCAAGGGACTTGAAGAGAAATTTCTCTGAAGAAGATCGGCGCATGGCCTACAGATATATGAAAAAATGCTCACCATCCTTAATCATCAGAGAAATGCAGATCAAAACTACTTTGAGATATCATCTAACC